>CAKXYN010000264.1:600000-823104 GCA_935064755.1 Tragelaphus eurycerus | reverse complement strand
TAATTTTAATTTTAATTTTAATTTTAATTTTAATTTTAATTTTAATTTTAATTTTAAATTTTTTTAATTTTAATTTTAATTTTTATTTTAATTTTAATTTTAATTTTAATTTTAATTTTTTTTAATTTTTATTTATTTTTTTTATTTTAATTTTAATTTTAATTTTTATTTATTTTTTTATTTTTTTTAATTTAATTTATTATTTTAATAATTTTAATTTTATTTTAATTTTATTTAATTTTATTTTATTTTTATTTAATTTTTAATTTTATTTTTAATTTTATTTTTTAATTTTTTAATTTTTTTTTATATTTTTTTATATTTATTTTTTTTTTTTTTTTTTAATTATATATTTTTTTTTTTTTTTTTTTTTTTTATTTTAATTAATTTATTTTTTTAATTAATTATTTTATATTTTTTTATTTAATTTTAATTTTTTTTATTTTTTTTTTTTATTTTTATTATTAATTTTTTTTAATTTTTTTTTTTTTTTTTTTTATTTTTTTTTTTTTATTTTTTTTATATTTTAATTTTTTTTTATTTTTTTTTATTTTATTTTTTTTAATTTTTATTATTTTTATTTATTTTTTTTATTTTTTTAATTTAATTTTTTAATTTTTTTATTATTTTATTTTTTTTAATTTTTAATTATTTTTATTTTTTTTAATTTTTTTTTTTTTTTTTTTTTTTTTTATTTTTTTTTTTTTTTTTATTTTAATTTTATTTTATTTTAATTTTAATTTTAATTTTATTTTTTTTAATTTTAATTTTAATTTTATTTTAATTTTAATTTTAATTTTAATTTTAATTTTAATTTTTTTATTTTAATTTTAATTTTAATTTTAATTTTAATTTTAATTTTTAATTTTAATTTTAATTTTAATTTTAATTTTAATTTTAATTTTAATTTTAATTTTTTTAATTTTAATTTTAATTTTAATTTTAATTTTAATTTTAATTTTAATTTTAATTTAATTTTTTAATTTTTTTTATTTTTTTTTATTTTTTTTTTTTTTATTTTAATTTTTTAACTTTATTTATTTTTTTTATTTTATTTTTTTTATTTTTTTCTACAAGGGCCCGCACGAGGGACGTATCTGCAGCACTTATTCGGCAGCTTAGAGGGCAGACGGGGCTTGGGCAGGGCGACCCGGAGAGGGGTTCTTCCCCTCTGGCACCTGCCATGCTACTTCGGACCCTTATCTTTTGGTCCAAACAAGGATAAAAGGAGGGTGGCACCCCACTCCCTCCAAAGTCCTGCCCTTCCTGGGAGTTGAGTGCACACACAGTTTGTACGGTGGGTCCAGGTATGAAGGCTCAGTTGCCCCCTTGGCTCCTGCCTGCTCTGTGTAGGGAATGCCCTCCACTCGGGAGAGCAGCTCCAGGCGCGTGGAAGAAGGAAGCACTGGTGTAGGTTGGGGCTGGCGATCCCGGTGAGGATGACTGGGGTAAATAACTGCCAGGGGCCGCCAGTAGCAGGGAACAAGCCGAGGATATAGGGAGCCCAGGCTGCAGATCTGGGTCCACGTCACCCCCAGGTGGCTCTGGGTGGAGCCGAGAGGTCACGGCCCTGGACTGCCAGCTGCCTGTCTGGAAACTGCCTCCTGGAGGTGTAGTGGGCTGGAGTTGAACTCGGCTGTCACCTACGCAAGCGGGGGCTGGAAACGTCAGGCAGCTGCCTCCTGGAAGCGGCCGGACCCAAGGGACCCATGAGAAATATCCCCTGGCACTGCTATCCTGCTTAGGACAAGTCTCCGCAGCTGGAACCAAGGCCCCACAGCTGAGAGGCAGATGGAAGTTAACACCCCTCACGCTGGGTCCGGAGGTGGACAGTCCAGGGCAGGTCCAGGAGGCTCCTGTCCCTGATGCCCTTTCCTCCAGAGGAGGTGCCTCGTCCCCAAGCACAGGACGGAGAGATAAGGAGGAGGATCTGCTTGTCTCTCCTACGGCGGATTCTAGCGCTTGGTGCAAACCACTCCCTTCCAGTCCAGAGGGAGAGCTTGGTCACACAACCAGCCTCCCTAGGAGGTGGGAGTTCTGTAGCCCTGGGCAGGCACGTGACCTGCCAAAGGTCAGCCTGAGCTCTAGGAAGTGCACAAGGCTACTGGAGCCGCCTGGACGCCTTGGCCCCACCGCTTCCAATGTTCCTTCACAGCCGCTCCACTCTGTACCTAGAGGTCATGTTTTATGAGAGATAAAGTTACATGAAGTGATCATAATTCAGGAATCAGTTGAAAATCATGGGCTGGTGGGTGCCTTTCATGAGTTTTGCTTGCAGATTACTGGCAGGGTTGCATTACTGACGCTGGAACCTGGAGGCTTCCCTCAGCCTCCACAGAGCTCATGCGCATCGGCAGCCAGAGGCGTCCTGTCCAGTGGAAGGCGCCTGTGTTCATTCCCTGCTTGTGTCTTCTCTGCTCCCTCAGTCCCTGTGGAACAGAGCTGGGGACAGTGAGGTTGACCTGAGGCAGCCATGGCCCAGCCAGCCCAGCCCAAGTCTCATAGAGGAGCAGCCAGTCTCCTGAGCCCAGTGTCCATCATGGGAGCCAACTGCCTTCCAGCCCTGAACTGAGGGGTGTTTCAGTTTGGAGACACAGAGCACAAAGTGCCATCTGGGGTGGTCCTGGAAGAGGGGGGCCAGCCCAGTGCCCACTCCCCAGCCTCAGTCCTGTGTGCGCTGGACACTCCAGATTCCTCCTGCCCGGATGCCTATTCTCCAGTCCCTGTGGTCAAACCCATACATGGGGACCCACTTCCTTCAAGCAGCTGCCCTGACCCCGCCCCTGCAGGGAGCACGTACTGTGTGTCCTCCCCAGTCACTGGACCAGTGACTGCACTGTCGCTGGGTCCTTCTCATCTTCCCAGCTGGACTGGGACCTGCACAGTGGGCCTGCAGGGGCCGGCCACAGAGGGTCCCGAAACCTCAGTGAGGAACTGGGACTCATCGCGAGGGGGTGAGAGCTATGAACAGATTTCAAGGAGCGCAGCACTGGTTAACCGCACACTGGGCTGCTTGGCGCAAAGATAATCAGAACTGGGAAGATAAACGGGTACAGCAGGGCCCCTACCCCGTCCCAGCCCTCTTGCTTCCCAGCCCGCTCTCTGGGCCTGGAGGAGGGTCCTCTCCGACTGGTCCGGTGTGGACCCATAGGCAGCGTCACTGCATGGTGACAGCCAAGCACACAGGGCCCCCGGGGCCACATGCAGCCGCCCCGGGCTTCCAGGGGGAAGCCCTGGACACAGACACACAGACTCACCACCTAAAGTGGAAACACCTGGTTCCTGGGAATCTGGAACTTAGCTTTTTAAAGGCCCTTTCCTTGGCCCTCACCCTTCTGGGTTGCTGTGTCTTCTCCTAACTCCTCCCTGTGGGACGTGTGGCTCACAGGAGCATCCCCAGGACCTGAGCTGCTCAGCAGCTCCCACTGTGGTCCAGCCTCTCAGAGGGGCTGCTCCACCGTCCATTGTAAACAGGGGAACTCACCATAGAAAGGCCCCCTGAGCAACAATCAGGAGACAGCTGCCGTAGGGATGGCCACGCCCACGCCGCCTTCTCTGCCTGCCCATGCCGCCTGGTTCACCGACTCTGTTCTCCTAGTAAGGGCCTCGGAGATCCCCTCGGTCCTTCTGGAAGTGTTCTGGAACACGAGTGCAGGAAGCTGGCACACACTTTCGTATTCCAGTCCTGCAGTGCGGCTCAAGCCTTTCCCCTTCACGACCACACAGGCAGTGTTGGGAGTCACTGATAATTTTCTTAGATCATTTTTCCGTTTCATTGCTCTGATTAACTCCAAGGACCACATGCCTACACGCGTCTCTAACTAGAGCATGCATGGCTCCAGTTCCAGGCACAGGGGACGCAAAACAGAATGTCTGTGATACAGCTTCCTGGGGCATCATGTTTATTCCCGGTGCTTTAGAAAGACCGTCCTCTGCTCTACTCACTTGGAAGAAAGCACAGGGAAGAGGTGGGAAGGGGAGAAGTGCTGCAGGAAAGGCTGACAGCCTCTGACGGCCCAGCCCCCACCCAGATGGGACCAAGGGGCAGGCTTGCGTCAGGGTGGCCTTTCCTCTTGTCCCCAGACAGTGCCAGGCCATCGTCTGAACTGGCCAGGTATTTTGAATACGATGCTTCTGAAGGCTGCGGTGGTGTGGGACATCCTCCTGATTTGAATCTGGGGCAGAGAACACCCCCTTGTTCTCCTGGACCATGTTCTCTCTCCCCAGACATCAGGGTACACACAGCGTGCACTGCCTACACCGCCCCCAGGGTGCACACAGAGCTGGGCTGTGTGCACCCAGCCCTGGCCTCCAGGGGCCCAGGGTTCAGCATCTTCCTGCCCTCCACTTTAATGCAGGGGGTGTGGCCTGACCTTCCTGCTTGGCTGGCCATGGGGAATTACCCTGGGCTCACTTTGTGGTGAGGATTATGGCTAGGCAGTCTGCAACATAAGTGCTTTAAAGTGCATTTCTAGACTCTCCCAGCCACCCCTACTGTCTCTGGCTGTGGCTGGAGCGGGGCTGGGACACTCGGGCTGCCCAGCATTGGGGGAGCTTCTGGATGGTGACACACCCAGGGCGGCCGGTTCCTCTGGGGCCCCAGGCCTGCTGGTGGAGGAGGAGCCCCAGGTTCTCACCAGGGCTGGGGGTGTGGACCTCTGACCCCCAAGGTTGCTGCCCCTCCCCCTCACAGAACTGTGCGGGGATAAGCGGGTCATCCTGGGTGCCCACCTCAGGGCCCAAAAGGCTCAGCACGTGCTGAGGTCAGTGGAAGGGGAGGGCCTCAGGGTGACAGGACGACCCCCACCTGGGGTCCTATCCCCCTGTATATCCTGCATGCAGGACACATGCAGAGTCCCTCGTATGGCCCCACCCCAAGCCCATGGTCATCACCTGTCACCCGGGGAGTCCTCGCCACAGGGCAGCTCACTGGATGGCCTGAGTGGCTCCTCCTGGTCCATGTTTACTCACAGATGCCTCATGGGTCACTTCAAGTGACCCCTTCATTGTTGGGGTCAATTATTATTGTTTCAGAGAGATTTTTCTATCTCAAGAGAGGGATAAAGTGGGAACATGGTGTTGCCCACTCAGGATCCGCTGCTGCAGCTCCCAGAAGTCCAGTCCCATGAAGGGCAGGGACCCAGGCCCCACGAGTACAGAACCACTCCCAGGCGCCACATGTCCAGGTGAGTGGCCATCACAGAAGGTGCTGAGTGGGAAAGTCTGTGATTCTTATACTCAGCTCAGCATCAAGAAGTAGGGTCTCTGGCATCAGGTCTTTTCTGCAGGGGACACCTTCTGGTGGCAGCACTGCCCAGCAGGCACCAGCTCCTGGGAAAGGCTTTGGCCGCCTCATCTGCCCGGCAGCCACCATCCAGTAAACAGTCAATCACGCCTTGTCCACTCACATACTCTGTAACAAGGAGTAACATTTATTCAGTGTCAAACACCTGGAGGAGCTTTCAAGACCCTGATGCTCTGGACTTTGCAAGAAAAGTCTCTGGAGGCTGAAGGAGTTCTGCTGACTCTTGTTAGTGGCCTTCCTGAAAAGAAGATCACCCTCATCATATGTACCTCAATAAGGTCATCAGCAAGTTCATCATTAGAAAGCTTGGGAGACCAGGAGACAGTGCGTTGACTTATTCAAAGCACTGAAGGAAAAAATAGTCAACCAAGAATCCTGTGGCTGGCAAAACAAGAGAGTTCTCTAGCACTAGGCCTGTTTTGCATAAAGGACACTGGACAGTAACTCAAAAACAAGTGTATATAAGGGGAAAATAGGAAGTAACCATACAAGCCAAAAGAAAGATTCAGAAAAGATGTGAGATCTTAAGTTTACATGTCAGGCTGGTCCTCAGCTCGGAGACGGCCCACAACAATTAGAAGCACAAAAACAGTATCAGTAACTTTCACAAACAGCAAACCCTGGGGAAGAAGGGGAAACTTATTTCCAGAGTTACCACATTATTGCACTCAAAAGTCTAGTTTTCATCAAAAAATATCACAAGGAAGAGGAACAACAGCAAAATGGTGGAACAGGAGATTTCTACTACCTTCCCCTGAAGAAAACCAATTTGGATGGCCACCCACAAACGAGACAGCCTTTGTGGGAGGCCCAGAGTCCAGGAGTGGGTGCCAGCACAAGGCTGGATGAAAACAATAAGATACTGGGTGCATTCAGGAGGGTGAGAGAAACAGCCTGAGTTTTCCATGTTGCCCCTCCCCCAAGGGGAGAATTCAGGACTAAACTAGACCTTCCTGGTCTGAAGAGCCCGCATGGTAAGCACCCCCCTGACGCCTCCCCCCGCACCCTTCCCTGTGGATGCGCTGACAGCCGTGAGAATGCACTCGGGCAGTCAGGGAGCCTGAGCAGAGAACTGGGTCGGCAGACCTAGGAGAAACCCCAGAAGGGACCACCGAGCAGGGCCCCGGGGAGAGTAAAAGGATACTGTCAGCCAGGCTCTGCAGGATCCAGAGAGGGCACCTGAGCTCCAGCGTTCACCACAAGATGTGTGGAGCAGGCATCCCCACAGTAACAATGTGAGAATTCCTAGCACAGCCCGCAGAGGCTATTTCTCTCCTGAAGTCAGCCAGTAAGGACTGGAAGAGGTCACTTCTCTTCAGATGTGAACACAGCAACACAGGGCTTTAAGGAATATGAAATATCAAGATCAAGGTATAAAATAAATAAGTCACAGGGAGGTAGTGTACAGCATAGGGAACACAGTCCATAAAACTGTGGTAACTTTTTATGATGACAAAATGCTCCTGGACTTATCATTGTGATCAATTCATAACATATAAAATGTTGACTCACTATGCTGTACACCCCAAACCAATATTGTATGTCAACTATACTTCTGTAAAAAATCTTTAAAGAAACAAAATTTAAGGAAACATGACACCCTCAGTGGAACACAGTAATTGTCTAATAACTGACCACAAAGAAATGGAAATCTGCAATTTACCCAATAAATAATTCAAAATAACTTTTAAGGAATCTCGGTGAGCTAAAAACCAGAGGATAATTCACCAAAATTCAGAAAACAATATATGAACAAATGAGAAGTTCTGCAGGAAGAAAGAAATCATTTTTAAAAAGAATTATGTAGACGTTCTTAGACTGAAGAATACAATGGATGAAATTAAAAATGCAATGGACAACATCAACAGCACAATGGATCGAGAGAAAGAATTTGTGAAGTAGTAGATAGGACCTTGAAATTATTCAACCAAAGGAGAAGAAAGATAAAGAATGAAGAGTGAAAAAAAAAATCCTTTGAATCCTGTGAACAATCTAAGAAGTATTAGAGTCTCAGAAGAAGAGAGAGACAAGAGGTCAGAAAGTATATTTAAAGAAATAATGGCTGAAAACTTCCCAAATCTGGGGAGAAATTTTGATATCTGAGTTTACAAAGCTAATAGGTCATCTGAAAATTTCAATACACAACAATCTTGTCCCTATTTTTTAGCAATACTGTCTAAAATAAAAGATAGACTTTTAAAGCAACAACACAGAAAAAAAGTCTGTCTCATACAAGGGAACCCCTGGAACGCTATTAGCAGAGTTCTCAGCAGGAAGTTTTCAGGCCAAGAGAGTGGGATGATATAAGATTAATAAACATTCTAAAAGAAGACAAACTGCCAACAAAGAATACTTTACCTGGTAAAGTGTTCTCTCAGAAATGAGGTAGAGGCTTTTCCAAACAAACAAAAGCAGAGGGAGTTCATTATCACTAAAAGCTGAAAGGAGTTCTTCAAGTTGCCTTGAAAGGGCATGATACTCATATGAAAACAGCGGATGCAAGTAGATAAAGAAGATAAAGATAAGCATGTAGCCAAATTCAGCATAGGATGTTGAAGCTGAAACTCCAATACTTTGGCCACCTGATGCAAAGAGCTGACTCATTTGAAATGACCCTGATGCTGGGGAAGATTGGGGGCAGGAGGAGAAGGGGACGACAGAGGACAAGATGGTTGGATGGCATCACCAACTCAATGGGCATGAGTTTGGGTAAATTCCGGGAGTTATTGATGGGCAGGGAGGCCTGGAGTGCTGCAGTTCATGGGGTCACAAAGAGTCAGACACGACTGAGCAACTGAACGGAACTGAATGCTGAATATGGTTGTGTGTTAATCATTTAACTCTAATATAAATATTAAAGGACAAAGGTACTAAAAGTAACTATAGCTATAAAATTTGTTAATGAATACATGATATAAATAGAGGTAAATTGTGGCATCCAAAACATGAGGGGGGAGGTAGAGTTTTAATATACAATCAAAATTATCAGCATAAAATAGACATATCTGTAAGATGATTTATGTAAGCCTGGTGGCTCAGTGGTAAAGAACCTGCCTGTCAAAGCAGGAGACATGGATTCAATCCCTGATCCAGGAAGATCCCCTGGAGAAGGGAATGGCACTTCTCAGTAAAAACCCACTCCAGTATCCTTGCCTAGGAAATCCCATGGACAGAGGAACCTGGAAGGCTAAACATGGGGTTGCAAAGAAGTCAAATGACCTGGGGATATACTGGGCTATGGCTAATGGAAGATCTTGACTTAAATTCTTGCTTATGACCTTACTAATAACTGATGGCTATATTTTCTATGTCACTTGCTTCAGAAAATTGTTTCTGATACTACCAAATACGTAACTGAGACTCTGATAAAATGATGCATGCCTGCTAAGTCACTTTAGTTGTGTCCGAGTCTTTGTGACCCCAAGGACCATGACCTGCCAGGCTCCTCTGTCCATGGGATTCTCCAGGTAAGAATTTTGCAGTGGGTTGCCAGACCCTTCTCCAGGGGATCTTTCGAATCCAGGGATCAAACCTGCACCTCTTATGTCTCCTGCATTGGCAGGTGGGTTCTTTACCACTAGCACCACCTGAGAAGCCCCATAAATTATCATATGATCCAATAATCCCACTACTGGACATGTACCCTGAGAAAGCCATAATTGAAAAAGACAAATGTACCCCAATGTTAATTGCAGCATTATTTACAATAGCCAAGACACAGAAGCAACCTAGATATTCATCAACAGATGAATGGATAAAGAAGTTGTGGTACTATACACAATGGAGCATTACTCAGCCATAAAAAAAGAACACATGGGAGTCAGTTCTAATGAGGTAGATGAACCTAGAGCCCATTACACAGAATGAAGTCAGAAAGAGAAAAACAAATATCATAAATTAATGCATATATATGGAATCTAGAAAGATGGTTCTGATGAACCTATTTGCAGGGCAACAATGGAGATGCACACACAGAGAATAGACTTGCAGACACCACGAGGGAAGGCGAGGGAGGGATAATTCAGAGAGTAACACTGACACATACACAGCACCATGCATAAAACAGACAGCCAATGGGAATTTGCTGTAAGACGCAGTGAGCTCTAACTTGGTGCTCTGAGACACCCCCCGGATGGGATGGGATTGGAGGTGGGAGGTTAAAGGGAGGGGACATGTGTATGCCTAGGGCTGATTCATGTTGATGTATGGCAGAAACCATCTCAGTATTGTAAAGCAATTACCTCCAGTTAGAAATAAATTAAAATAAAAAGCATCTCTATTAACTCAATGTCCTCCAAAAAAAAGGGCCTCCCTGGTGGCTCAGACATCAAAGAATCTGCCTGCAATGCAATAGACCCAGGTTCAATCCCTGGGTCAGGAAAATCCCCTGGAGAAGGAAATGGCAACCCACTCCAGTACTCTGGCCTGGAGAATTCCATACACACAGGAGCCTGGGTTCGTGGGGTCGCAAAGAGTCAGACACTCCAGAGAAAGTGAACCAGTAGGTTACACATAGACGGCTAGAAAGAGATTTTTAGGTGGGATTGGCTCACATGATGATGGAAGCTGAGAAGTCCCAGAAGCTGCCGTGCCATCTGCAAGCTGGAGGCATGGAAAAGCCGGTGGTGTGGTTTCTCTCCAAACCTGGAGGCAGGAGAATGAGGGCAGTAGCAGCACAAGTCCCATTCTGAGCCTGAAGGCCTGAGAACCAGAACCAAAGGCAATTTTAGGAGACAGAAGTCCAGGCTCAGAAAACAAGCTCCATCCTCCACCCTGTCACCCCCCCCCCTAATCCTCCGATGCTCCTTCCCCCGACCCTGCCTTTTTGGTGTCTCCAGGCCCTCAGAGGACTGGGCAAAACCCTCACTGATGACCATGATCCTTTCCAGAGTCTCTGAATTCAAATCCTAATCTCTTACGGAAACAACCCCACAGACACACCCAGAATACTTTTACCAGCCTTCTGGGCATCCCTTAGCCCAGTTAAGTAACCATCTCAGCACTGAACTCTGCAGTCTGGGTCCACTCCCTGCTACCCACACTGTCCTGCTGGCCCAGCCCCCCACACACACACACTGCCCGCCTTCCTCCCTCTGGGGAGCCCCTTTTGGTCCATTTTCCTTTCTTCCTGGGCCTTTCCCTGACACCAGCATCCACCCCACTCTCCTCCATCTCCCTCCTTCTGTTACTGAATAACTCAAGTCCCTGTGCCTAAACACAGTTCAGTTCAACTCAGTTGCTCAGTCGTGTCTGACTCTCTGGAACCCCATGGACTGCAGCATGCCAGGCTTCCCTGTTCATCACCAACTCCTAGAGCTTACTCAAACTCACGTCCATTGAGTAGGTGATGCCATCCAACCATCTCATCCTCTGTTATTCCCTTCTCCTCCCACCTGCAATCTTTCCCAGCATCAGGGTCTTTTCCAATGGGTCAGTTCTTCGCATCAGGTGGCCAAAGTGTTTGGAGTTTCAGCTTCAGTATCAATCCTTCCAATGAATATTCAGGACTGATTTCCTTTCAGATGGACTGGTTGAATCTCCTTGCTGTTCAAGGTACTTTCAAGAGTCTTCTCCAACACCACAGTTCAAAGCATCAATTCTTTGATGCTCAGCTTTCTTTATAGTCCAGTTCTCACATCCATACATGACTACTGAAAAAACCATAGCTTTGACTAGACGGACCTTTGTCAGCAAAGTAATGTCTCTGCTTCTTATATGCTGTTTAGGTTAATCATAGCTTTTCTTCCAAGAAGCAAGCGTCTTTTAATTTCATGGCTACGGTTACCATCTGCAGTGATTTTGGAGCCCAAAAAAATAAAGTCTGACACTGTTTCCACTATTTCCCCATCTATTTGCTACAAAGTGATGGGACCAGATGCCATGATCTTAGTTTTCTGAATGCTGAGTTTTAAGCCAGCTTTTTCACTCTCCTCTTTCACTTTCATCAAGAGGCTCTTTAGTTCTTCACTTACTGCCATAAGAGTGGTGTCATCCGCATATCTTAGGTTATTGATATTTCTCCCAGAAATCTTGATTTCAGCTTGTGCTTCATCCAGTCCAGCATTTCTTATGATGTACTCTGCATATAAGTTAAATAAGCAGGGTGACAATATACAGCCTTGATGTACTCCTTTCCTAATTTAGAACTAGTCTGTTGTTCCATGTCCAGTTGTGTTTCTTCTTGATCTGCACACAGATTTCTCAGGAGGCAGGTGAGGTGGTCTGGTATTCCCATCTCTTTAAGAATTTTCCACAATTTGTTGTGATCCACACAAAGGCTTTGGCATAGTCAGTAAAGCAGAAATAGATGTTTTTTCTGGAACTCTCTTGCTTTTTCTATGATCCAGCGGATGTTGGCAACTTGATCTCTGGTTCCTCTGCCTTTTCTAAAACCAGCTTGAACATCTGGAAGTTCGTAGTTCATGTTCTGTTGAAGCCTAGCTGGAAGGATTTTGAGCATAATTTTGCTAATGTGTGAGATGAGTGCAACTGTGCGGTAGTTTGAACATTCTTTGGCATTGCCTTCCTTTGGGATTGGAATGAAGACTGACCTTTTCCAGCCCTGTGGCCACTGCTGAGTTTTCCAGATTTGCTGGTATATTGAGTGAAGCACTTTCACAGCATCATCTTACTGTAAAGCTTAGTAAGGCCAAACAATACTGAAACATTGGAGTCTGGGGCAGAGAAAGGTTTGTTACAGGGCCATGCGAGGAGATGGGTAGCTCGTGCCCATAACCCCAAAGTTACTAAAAGTTTTCAGCAAGCCTCTTTAAAAACAAAAGGTGAGGGAGGGGAGTGGTTAGTTGTTGAAGATTTCTTGCTGTCAGATCCTTTGTTCCTAAGGTCAGATCATGGTCTGGTTTTGATGTTCCTGTAAATTGCTACCAAACGATGTTATTCTCTGTCCTGACAAGAAAGGGCAAGGTCCCAGGGCACAGCTGTCACCTTCCAGGTTCCTTGCCCTGGCTAAGAAGGGGCAGAGCTCAGCTCACAGCTCCCTCAGAGCCAGTCCCCATAGCCTGCCCAGCTGTCATCGCTGAGGCAGCCAGGCACCCAACCCAGCTGGCCCTCAGCCACCCAAAGCGGGAGAGAATAGGTCTCTCAGACTGCGACCCAGGCAGATGGCCACTGCTACCAGCATGGAGGCAAGGTTTAGCACTCAAGGCCTCAGCCTCGGCTAGCCGGTGGTCTTAGCGAGGGCTCTGGAGTCCTGCAGGACAGTCCTCAGCCTGTTCTCTGGGGCCCGCAAGGCCAGGTGAGCTGGAGGGCTTCGGGGAGAAGGTCAGGATCCACCTCTTACCTCACTCTCCTCTACCTCAGGACCACCACTCGTCTGACTCCTCTAACTGTCACTCCTTAACCGACTGTTGCTTGTGGGCGGGCTCAATGGCAGCTCACTGACAGTTGGTTGCCAGTGGGCGCCATCCCACAGGCGTCAACCAATGGCTGAGCAGGAGCTGCCCTAACGGTGCAGAGCGCTGATACACAGCAATGGCTGGTCTGCTAAGAGCGGAGCTCACTGAGCTCTGCTACACTTCCTCCTGTTTTCTCCTCAGCTCCCCACCCCAAATCTGGACATTCAGGGGATGGAATGAGGACGCCATCACCCAGAAAAGCATGCTTGCCAGTGGGAATTCAAACACCAACAGGGTGTCACAGGAGAGGGGCCAGTCTGGAGGTGCAGGGGCCTCTCTGAGGGGTGACGTGCAGGGGACACTGGAGAGGGGCAGGGCCTGGCTGTGGGAGGAAGAGGGGTTTCTCAGGAGAGGACTGGGGTCCAGGGAGGGCCCGGAGGGGAGAGGCTAGGAGCCAGGGAGAAAGCCCACCCCCCAGAGGGGACCTGACATGTGTGGGCTCAATCAGGAGACCCAGGTGGCAGGCTGTCCATACGAGCCAGAGTGCCAAAGGGCCGGTTGAGGGTTTAACAGAAACAGCCTGGTACCTGGGGCAGAGCAACCCTCACCTGCCCTTCTGGAGACTGCCCTCAGCCTGCACAGGCCAGTCAGTGTGTGTGGTTTCCTAGATGATGCAGCTCCTGTGGAGCCTGTGAGATGATATTGAGCTGGGAGGCAAGGGAGATGCCACCCAGGACCTGCAAGGAGCGTCCAGCTCTGCAGGAACACCTTGTGGCTCCAGCAGATGGATGCTCCCACCCTGACTCCACCCCCACACTTCCTGACCTGCTCCAGCCCTACTCCCCTCCCTGCTGGGCCCCCCAGAACTAGTCATCCTCCCACTGCCTGCACCCTGGGCCAACTCTCATTCTACAATAAGGAAAGCCCAACCATATGATTTGGGGCATTGGGTATTATATCAATTTTCCAGTAGAATCTATTCCACAGTAGAGGACCTGGTTTCCGTGAGGGCCAGCTATCAGGAGGGGTCCCATGGAACTTTCTGTGTTTGGGGAAACATCATTGTTACACCGAGGATGACCCACAGTCTGGCTCTGCTGGAGCCCCTGTGGAGACGAAAGCCAGCCACTCATCTCCTCGGCATAGTAAGTGAAGTCAAAGTCAGTCAGAGAGAGAAAGACAAATATCATGACATATCACTGAAAACTGGGATTTATAAGTTCATACAAATGAACTCAATTACACAGCAGAAACAGACTCACAAAGTTAGAAAAACAACTTAGGTTTATTCAAAAAGGTATTGTGTGTGTGTAACTTGCTCACTCCTGTCCAACTCTTTGCAACACCATGGACTGTAACCCGTCAGGCCTCTCTGTCCGTGGAATTTTCCAGGCAAGAATTCTGGAGTGATTGCCATTTCCGTCTCCAGGTGATCATCCTGACCCAGGGATTGAACCTGGGTCTCCTGCATTGCAGGCAGACTCTTTACCATCTGAGTATTAAGGAGGAGGGATACATGAGGACTTTGAAATTAATATATACACATTAATATATATCCAAAAGATAATGAAAAAGAACCTACTGAGTAGCACAGGAAAGTCTACTGAATACACTGTAAAAACCTCTATGGGAAAAAGAAACTGAAAAAGAATAGATGTATGTCTATGGATAAATGAAGCAGGTCCCTGTACACCTGCCTCCAAAAAACACAAGGAAATCAAGTCTAATATAAAATGACAATGAAATTACTAAAAAAAAAAAAAAAAAAAACTATGGGACATGAGAGTTGGACTGTGAAGAAGGCTGAGCGCCGAAGAATTGATGCTTTTGAACTGTGGTGTTGGAGAAGACTCTTGAGAGTCCCTTGGACTGCAAGAAGATCCAACCAGTCCGCTCTGAAGGAGATCAGCCCTGGGATTTCTTTGGAAGGAATGATGTTAAAGCTGAAACTCCAGTACTTTGGCCACCTCATGTGAAGAGTTGACTCATTGGGAAAGACTCTGATGCTGGGAGGGATTGAGGGCAGGAAGAGAAGGGGACGACAGACAATGAGATGGCTGGATGGCATCAATGACTCGATGGACGTGAGTCTGAGTGACCTCCGGGAGTTGGTGATGGACAGGGAGGCCTAGTGTGCTGCGATTCATGGGGTCGCAAGGAGTCGGACACGACTGAGCGACTGAACTGAACTGAACTGAACTGAACTGAACTGATGGGACATGAAGAAATGCTGCCACCTTGTGGCCATTTCCCATAACAACAACTTTAAAAGCTGTGCTGATGGGCACTGAAGATTCACAAGGCCTGTGGGGCGCGAAATAAAAAACATCTGCCCTCAAATAATGTCATAGGCGGGGTCACCAGAAAAGAATTGAAAATTGGGCAATCCTTCAAGAAGCCAAGGTCAAAAGGTACGTTTAACTTGCACCCTTTGAAGAAAAATCACATGAATAGAGGCCAACGGCACTAAATATTAGAAAAATGCAAATCAAAGCTACAAAGAGCTACAAGCATTAAATGCTACAGAGGGTGCTAAGAAAAGGGAACCCCCCTCCATGGATACAGGGGATGTCAACTGTTCACAACCACTATGGAGGATAAGGTGGAGGTTCCCTAAACAATGAAAACCAGCATGAAATTAGAATACTCCTACCACCATACCTAGCGACTGATCTGATCTGACCACCATACCTAAAATAAACTCCAAATAGTATAAATATCTAAACATCAGGATCAGATCAGATCAGTTGGTCAGTCGTGTCTGACTCTTCGCGATCCCATGAATCGCAGCACACCAGGCCTCCCTGTCCATCACCACTTCCCGGAGTTCACCCAGACTCACATCCATCGAGTTAGTGATGCCATCCAGCCATCTCATCCTCTGTCTTCCCCTTCTCCTCCTGCCCCCAATCCCTCCCAGCATCAGAGTCTTCTCCAATGAGTCAACTCTTCGCATGAGGTGGCCAAAATATTGGAGTTTCAGCTTTAGCATCATTCCTTCCAAAGAAATCCCAGGGCTGATCCCCTTCAGAACGGACTGGTTGGATCTCCTTGCAGTCCAAGGGACTCTCAAGAGTCTTCTCCAACACCACAGTTCAGAAGCATCAATTCTTCGGCGCTCAGCCTTCTTCACAGTCCAGCTCTCACATCCATACATGACCACAGGAAAGACCATAGCCTTGACTAGGCGAATCTTTGTTGGCAAAGTAATGTCTCTGCTTTTGAATATGTCATCTAGGTTGGTCATAACTTTCCTTTCAAGGAGCAAGCGTCTTTTAATTTCATGGCTGCAGTCACCATCTGCAGTGATTTTGGAGCCCAGAAAAATAAAGCCTGACACTGTTTCCACTGTTTCCCCATCTATTTCCCATGTAGTGATGGGACCAGATGCCATGATCTTCGTTTTCTGAATGTTGAGCTTTAAGCCAACCTTTTCACTCTCCACTTTCACTTTCATCAAGAGGCTTTTGAGTTCCTCTTCACTTTCTGCCATAAGGGTGGTGTCATCTGCATATCTGAGGTTATTGATATTTCTCCCAGCAATCTTGATTCCAACTTCTGTTTCTTCCAGTCCAGCATTTCTCATGATGTACTCTGCATAGAAGTTAAATAAACAGGGTAAAAATATACAGCCTTGACGTACTCCTTTTCCTGTTTGGAACCAGTCTGTTGTCCATGACCAGTTCTAACTGTTGCTTCCTGACCTGCATACAGATTTCTCAAGAGGCAGATCAGGTGGTCTGGTATTCCCATCTCTTTCAGAATTTTCCACAGTTTATTGTGATGCACACAGTCAAAGGCTTTGGCATAGTCAATAAAGCAGAAATAGATGTTTTTCTGGAACTCTCTTGCTTTTTCCATGATCCAGCGGATGTTGGCAATTTGGTCTCTGGTTCCTCTGCCTTTTCTAAAACCAGCTTGCACATCAGGAAGTTCACGGTTCACATATTGCTGAAGCCTGGCTTGGAGAATTTTGAGCATTACTTTACTAGCGTGTGAGATGAGTGCAATTGTGCGGTAGTTTGAGCAATCTTTGGCATTGCCTTTCTTTGGGATTGGGATGAAAACTGACCTTTTCCAATCCTGTGGCCACTGCTGAGTTTTCCAAATGTGCTGGCATATTGAGTGCAGCACTTTCACAGCATCGTCTTTCAGGATTTGGAATAGCTCAACTGGAATTCCATCACCTCCACTAGCTTTGTTCGTAGTGATGCTTTCTAAGGCCCACTTGACTTCACATTCCAGGATGTCTGGCTCTAGGTCAGTGATCACACCATCGTGATTATCTGGGTCATGAAGCTCTTTTTTGTACAGTTCTTCTGTGTATTCTTGCCACCTCTTCTTAATATCTTCTGCTTCTGTTAGGTCCATACCATTTCTGTCCTTTATCGAGCCCATCTTTGCACGAAATGTTCCTTTGGTATCTCTGATTTTCTTGAAGAGATCCCTAGTCTTTCCCATTCTGTTGTTTTCCTCTATTTCTTTGCATTGATCGCTGAAGAAGGCTTTCTTATCTCTTCTTGCTATTCTTTGGAACTCTGCATTCAGATGTTTATATCTTTCCTTTTCTCCTTTGCTTTTCGCTTCTCTTCTTTTCACAGCTATTTGTAAGGCCTCCCCAGGCAGCCATTTTGCTTTTTTGCATTTCTTTTCCATGGGGATGGTCTTGATCCCTGTCTGCTGTACAATGTCACGAACCTCATTCCATAGTTCATCAGGCACTCTATCTATCAGATCTAGGCCCTTAAATCTATTTCTCACTTCCACTGTATAATCATAAGGGATTTGATTTAGGTCATACCTGAATGGTCTAGTGGTTTTCCCTACTTTCTTCAATTTAAGTCTGAATTTGGCAATAAGGAGTTCATGGTCTGAGCCACAGTCAGCTCCTGGTCTTGTTTTTGCTGACTGTATAGAGCTTCTCTATCTTTGGCTGCAAAGAATATAATCGATCTGATTTCGGTGTTGACCATCTGGTGATGTCCATGTGTAGAGTCTTCTCTTGTGTTGTTGGAAGAGGGTATTTGCTATGACCAGTGCATTCTCTTGGCAAAACTCTATTAGTCTTTGCCCTGCTTCATTCCGTATTCCAAGGCCAAATTTGCCTGTTGCTCCAGGTGTTTCTTGACTTCCTACTTTTGCATTCCAATCCCCTATAATGAAAAGGACATCTTTTTGGGGTGTTAGTTCTAAAAGGTCATGTAGGTCTTCATAGAACCGTTCAACTTCAGCTTCTTCAGCGTTACTGGTTGGGGCATAGACTTGGAGTACTGTGACATTGAATGGTTTGCCTTGGAAACGAACAGATCATTCTGTCGTTTTTGAGATTGCATCCAAGTACTGCATTTTGGACTTTTTTGTTGACCATGATGGCCACTCCATTTCTTCTGAGGGATTCCTACCTGCTGTAGTAGATATAATGGTCCTCTGAGTTAAATTCACCCATTCCAGTCCATTTTAGTTCGCTGATTCCTAGAATGTCGACATTCACTCTCGCCATCTCTTGTTTGACCACTTCCAATTTGCCTTGATTCATGGACCTGACATTCCAGGTTCCTATGCAATATTGCTCTTTACAGCATCGGACTTTGCTTCTATCACGAGACACATCCACAGCTGGGTATTCTTTTTGCTTTGACTCCATCCCTTCATTCTTTCTGGAGTTATTTCTCCACTGATCTCCAGTAACATATTGAGCCCCTATTGACCTGAGGAGTTTCTCTTTCAGTATCCTATCATTTTGCCTTTTCATACTGTTCACGGTGTTCTCAAGGCAAGAATACTGAAGTGGTTTGCCATTCCCTTCTCCAGCGGACCACATCCTGTCAGATATCTCCACCATGACCCGCCCATCCTGGGTTGCCCCACGGGCATGGCTTAGTTTCATTGAGTTAGACAAGGCTGTGGTCCTAGTGTGATTAGATTGACTAGTTTTCTGTGAGTATGGTTTCAGTGTGTTTGCCCTCTGATGAGCTCTTGCAACACCTACCGTCTTATTTGGGTTCCTCTTACCTTGGGCGTGGGGTATCTCTTCCCGGCTGCTCCAGCAAAGCACAGCCATCGCACCTTACCATGGACGAGGCGTCTCTCCTCACCGCCGCCCTTCCTGACCTTGGAGGAGGGGTATCTCCTCACCACCGCCCTTACTGACCTCTGTCGTGGGGTAGATCCTCTCAGCCGCGCTTAGTGCGCAGGTGGCAGCCGCCGAGGATACTATGAAATACTTGAGGGAAATACAGGCAGAACATGTTTTGATGTTAATCACAGAGAGTTCTTTTGGATCCACATCTTAGAATACTGCAAAATAAACCTAACATAAACTGAGATTGAATTAACCTGAAAAGCATTTGAACAGCTAGGAAACCCTGAAGGAAAAAGGCAAGACTCAGAATGGGAAATTACAATCTTTGAAAACAAAGATCCCCCCAAAAAAACTTCCTCAAAAAAAAAAAAAAAAAAAATAAAAAAAAAAAAAAAATGGGGGAAAAAAAAAAAAAAACCCAAAAAAAGAAAAGACACCCCCCCTATGGGAGAAAAAGAAGAAGAACACAAAAGCCTCTTGATGAAAGTGAAAGTGGAGAGTGAAAAGGCTGGCTTAAAGCTCAACATTCAGAAAACGAAGATCATGGCATCTGGTCCCATCACTACATGGGAGATAGATGGGGAAACAGTGGAAACAGTGTCAGACTTTATTTTTCTGGGGTCCAAAATCACTGCAGATGGTGACTGCAGCCATGAAATTCAAAGACGCTTACTCCTTGGAAGGAAAGTTATGACCAACCTAGATGACATATTCAAAAGCAGAGACATTACTTTGCCAACAAAGATTCGCCTAGTCAAGGCTATGGTCTTTCCTGTGGTCATGTATGGATGTGAGAGCTGGACTGTGAAGAAGGCTGAGCGCCGAAGAATTGATGCTTCTGAACTGTGGTGTTGGAGAAGACTCTGAGAGTCCTGTTGGGAGAGAGGAAAACCCAGCGGGGCGGTGGGGAGGGGGGCGGGGCTGGGAATTTGGAGGAAGGAAGAGAAGGAAAAGAAAAAAATAGGGTATAGGCACCATGAAGACAAGAGTAAAGAGAGAGGAGAAAAATGGGGGGGGGGGGGGGGGGGGGGAGAGGAGGAGGAGGAGAGAGAAGAGGAGGGGAGGGGGGGATGGCAGAGAGGAGGGAGGTGAGGGAGGGGGGGGGCGGGGGGGGGGGGGGGGGGAGGGGGGGGGGGGTGCTGGTGGTGGTGGGGGGAAGAGAAAGAAAAAAGAGAGAGAGAAAGAAGAGAGAAAATGAAAAAAAAAAAAAAAAAAAAAAAAAAAAAAAAAAACACACAAAAAAAAAAGGCGACAGAAAAAAAAAGACATATTCATGTAGAAAAAACACAAATGGTGATGAAGAACATGAAAAGATACTCAGCATCACTGCTTATTACAAAATTGCAAATTAGGTGTCCAATTAGGTATCACCTCACACCCGTTGGAATGGCCATCTCAAAAATTCTCCAACAATAAAGCTGGAGCTGCTGTGGGGAGAAGGGAATCCTCCTACAGTCCTTGGGACTGTAAATTGGTAATTGGCTGGAAAGAACAGTATGGAGGTTTTTGTTTTGTTTTTTTTGTTTTTTTTATTAAAAAAAACAAACCTTAAACTACAATAGTGTCCAGGACCGGAGAAGACAATGGCAACCGAGTTAGTACTAAGTTAGTACTCTTGCAACTAAGTTAGTACTCTTGCCTAGAAAATCCCATGGACGGAGGTGCCTGGTGGGCTGCAGTCCATGGGGTCGCGAAGAGTCAGACACAACCGAGCGACTTCACTTTCACTTTTCACTTTCATGCATTGGAGAAGGAAATGGCAACCCACTCCAGTGTTCTTGCCTGGAGAATCCCAAGGACGGAAAACCCTGGTGGGCTGCCGTCTAAGGGGTAGCACAGAGTCAGAGACGACTGAAGCGACTTAGCAGCAGCAGCAGTATTCAGGACTCCCATGCCTAGGCATAAATCCAAAGAAAACCAACATTTTAAAGGACACTGGCACCTTTGGGATGCCAGCTGCACCAGGGACCAAAGCCAAGACACGGAAACAACCTAAGTGAAGAAGGACAGATGAAAAGGATAAAGAAGATAGGATGCATATGTTATTATTCAGTTGCTAAGTCCTGTCTGGCTCTTTGTGACCCCATGGACTGCAGCACACCAGGCTTCCCTGTCCTTCACTATCTCCTGGAGTTTGCTCAAACCCATGTCCATTGAGTCACTGATGCCATCCAACATCTCATCTTCCGTTGCCCACTTCTCCTGCCCTCAGTCTTTCTCAGCATCAGGGTTTTTCCCAGTGAGTTGGCTCTTTGAATCAGGGGGCCAAAATTTGGAACTTCGAATGAATATTCATGGTTTATTTCCTTTAGGATTGACTTATTTGATCTCCTTGCTGTCCAAGAGACTCCCAAGAGTCTTCTCCAACATCACAATTCAAAAACCATCCCAAAGAAACAGAAATGCAAGAAGGCAAAATGGTTGTCTCTGGAGGCCTTATAAACAGCTGAGTAAAGAAGAGAGGCAAAAGGCAAAGGAGAAAGGGAAACAGATACACAGTGCAATATGACTGAGCCATTAAGAAGGAGGAAATAATGCCACGTCCAGCCACATGGACATGGATGAAAGTAGAGGTGATCATACTAAGTGTACTAGGGAGTCAAGGAGAGAATACTATTATATGACCTCACTGCTAGATGAAATCTAATAATGTAACAAATTAACCTCTTATCCAGGATAAATAGCCTCACCTGGCTTAGAAAATAAACATAATGTTACTGAAGGAGGAAACAGAACAGGCTCTATCTTAAAAGCAGGACTCCATCTTGGGCCGGACTGTGGACTTTGAGCTATATGCCCAGTATCTATGGAAACGACATACCAACTGGAAAACAGGCCCCCAGAAGGAAGAGCCCCAGGGCTCTCCATCGCCTAAAAGAATACCCTAATTATCTGTGTAACCGAATAGAATCATACCTTCTATTATGCTTATTGGGGTATGACCATAAGTCTATTGATAATTGTCCACTGTTAACTACCTAGGCTTAAGACTTATGAATCATGGGTTAACTTTGATTGTAACTTCCTTTTTCCTTTGTTCAGACTAGTTTCAGGGAATTTGGGGGAGATGGGTTTGGGCACGTACGCTTAGGGTACATAAGGTTTTCATCCTTCCTCCAGACAGGCCATAAGTTTTTCTGTATCTATCGGAGTGTAACCTTGGGTTTATTGATTATTGGCTAATTGTTTGACTGTTTGAGCACATGAGCACATGGATATGAATAAGGGGGTTACTGGGATTGTATTTTCCTTGGTTTATGTAAGTCTCAAGGAATTTGGAGTGGTGGGTTCAGACATGTACACATAGGGTATAAAAGATTTTCACAAATGCTGGTTGGGGTCCTTGACTAAGAAGAGACTCTGCCTTGGGCCTGCCAATGTGATAAACTGCACTTCACTATCTGCATTGTCCTTCTGAGGGAGTTTGTTTCCCGGAACACGTGGCTACAACAAACCCCAAAAAGAACATATATACCTATGTATTATTGAATCATGTTGTTGTATATCAAAAAGGAAAAAAACAACCTCAAAACACTGAAATTCATCCGTATAGGACAATGCAGGTTATATAATAAAGAGAAAATGAAAAGAGAAAAAATGCTGACTCTATTCCTCTCTTGCCATGATGACCTAGGTTTTGTCACATCCCTGGAACCTAAGCAGGCTTGCATCCTGAGGCTAGATTGTCGTCTCACTAAAAAAACTGGGAATCAGTTCTAATGAGATGGATGAACCTAGAGCCTATTATACAGAATGAAGTAAGTTCGAAAAAGAAAGAAAAATATCGTATACTAATGCATATATACGGAATCTAGAAAGATAGTACCGATGAATTTATTTGCAAGGCAGCCATGGAGAAACATAGAGAACAGACTTATGGACACGGAGAGGGGGAGGAGAGAGTGAGATGTATGGAGAGAGTAACATGGAAGTTTATTACCATATGTAAAATGGAAATTTGCTGTATGTCTCAGGGAACTCGAACAGGGGCTCTGTATCAACCTAAAGGGGTGGGATGGGGAGGGAGATGGGTGGGAAGTTCAAGAAGAAGGGGACGTATGCACACCTGTGTCTGATTCATGTTGATGTTTGACTGGAAACAACAAAATTATGTAAAGCAATTATCCTTCAATTAAAACATAAATAAACTTTAAAAGATTTTTTTAGAAACCTGGGAGATTTGTGCAGGCCGGTGGCTCTGATACACCTGGAGCGACTGTTGCCCTCCTCCTGAGCATGCATTCTTTAGACAGCGGCAGGCCTTACTGCAGAGAAACCAAGCCTGCTGCACCCCAAGTACAGCAGAGCCTCTGGACTCTGAAAAGTTCCCTGGGCTCCAAGTCTCCTGCTGGGGGCGTTCCCACTTCCAGCCTCCAGCCTCAGGGTCACCACAAATGCAGATGACTGCACCCTCCACACAGTTCAGTTCAGTTCAGTCACTCAGTCGTGTCGACTCTTTGCAACCCCATGAATCGCAGCACACCAGGCCTCCCTGTCCATCACCAACTCCCAGAGGTCACTCAGACTCACGTCCATCGAGTCAGTGATGCCATCCAGCCATCTCATCCTCTGTCGTCCCCTTCTACTCCTGCCCCCAATCCCTCCCAGCATCAGAGTCTTTTCCAATGAGTCAACTCTTCCCATGAGGTGACCAAAATATTGGAGTTTCAGCTTTAGCATCATTCTTTGCAGAGAACACCCAGGACTGATCTCCTTTAGGATGGACTGGTTGGACCTCCTTGCAGTCCAAGGCACTCTCAAGACTCTTCTCCAACATCACAGTTCAAAAGCATCAATTCTTCAGGGCTCAGCTTTCTTCACAGTCCAACTCTCACCTCCATGCATGACCACTGGAAAAACCATAGCCTTGACTAGACGGACCTTTGTTGGCAAAGTAATGTCTCTGCTTTTCAATATGCTGTCTAGGTTGGTCATAACTTTCCTTCCAAGGAGTAAGCATCTTTTAATTTCATGGCTGCAATCACCATCTGCAGTGATTTTGGAGCCCCCAAAATAAAGCCTGACACTGTTTCCACTGTTTCCCCATCTATTTCCCATTCAGAAATCTTCGTTTTCTGAATGTTGAGCGTTAAGTCAACTTTTTCACTCTCCTCCTTCACTTTCATCAAGAGGCTCTTTAGTTCCTCTTCACTTTCTGCCATAAGGGTGGTGTCATCTGCATATCTGAGGTTATTGATATTTCTCCCAGCAATCTTGATTCCAGCTTGTGCTTCTTCCAGCCCAGCGTTTCTCATGATGTACTCTGCATATAAGTTAAATAAGCAGGGTGACAATATACAGCCTTGACGTACTCCTTTTCCTATTTGGAACCAGTCTGTTGGTCCATGTCCAGTTCTAACTCTTGCTTCCTGACCTGCATATAGTGTGTGTGTGAAGTCGCTCAGTTGTGTCCAACTCTGCGACCCCATGAACTGTAGCCCACCAGGCTCCTCTGTCCATGGGATTCTCCAGGAAAGAATACTGGAGTGGGTTGCCATTTCCTTCTCCAGGGGATCTTCCCAACCCAGGGATCGAACCTGGGTCTCCTGCATTGCAGGCAGACGCTTTATCCTCTGAGCCACCAGGGAAGCTAAGCCTTGCAGAAATTGCGATGTGTCCTGGGGATAAAGGGGAAGGGGGAAGAAGTTGCTTAACACCAGCCTTGGGTGTTTCTTCTGGCACATTCCATTTTTAACCGAAGCAGGAACAGGATTTGCCTAAGGCTCTGGTTGCCCAAGCAACAAGGCAGGAAGAAATGCTGTCTCCATGTTACTGCTTCCCTTAACTTTAAAATCAGTGCTGATGGGCCTTTGACATTCACAAGAACTTTGGGGCTCTAAATGACACCTGCCCTCAAGTAACATCCTGGGGTAAATCATCAGAATGGAATTCAAAATACGGCAGACTTTCAAGAAGCCGATTTCAAGAGATAAATCGCACTTACGTGGTATAAGATCAAAAACACATGGAAAAATACTGCAACTCACTAAATAGTAAATCAATAGTAAATTAATGAGGCATTAATTCATACTGGTCAGAATGACAATCATCAAAAAGATCTACCAAGATTAAGTGCTGAAGAGGGCATAGGGAAAAGGGAATCCCCCTACACTCTTGGTAGGGATGTAAATGGCTGCAGGAACTATGGAAAACTGCATGGAGGTTCCTTACAAAACAAAAGGAGAGGAACCATATAACCCAGCAACCCCACTTCTGGGCTTAGATCTGGAAATAATCATAATTCAAAATTAAGCATGCACCTCTTGACTTAAAAAACACAACCTAGAATTTGTGTTTATGTTTTATCTGGTGGGAATTTTTAGGACCTCAAGTAACCCTGGAGAACTGACCCTCAGCTTCTAGGTTGTGACTATGTTTTTAAGTTGATGAGCTGCTTTCAGGGCAGCACAATTTACAATAGCCAATACAAAGCATCAACCAAAATGTCCATCCACAGAAAAATAAGACTAAGTGGTACACCTCTACACAGGAATACTACTCATCCATAAAACAGAACCAAATAATACCATTGGCAGCAGCATGCATAGAGTGAGTGATTATCATACTAAGTGAAAGAAACCAGAGAGAGAAGGACAAATATCATGACATAGCACTGACAAGTGGAATCTATAATTTTATACAAATGAACTCATTTACAGAGGAAAAACAGACTCACTAACTTAGAAAACCTACTTATGATTATCCAGAAAAAAGTGTTAGAGCAGAGGGACACATGAAGAATTTGCAATTAACATATACACATTAATATGTATCCTATAGATAAGCAAAAAACCTACTAAAAAGCACACGGAAGTCTACTGAACACACTGTAAAAAAAAACTTTCATGGGGAAAAGAACCCTGAAAAGAATAGATATACATATATGTATACTGAATTGTTTCTCTATACGCACACAGAGAAAAAACACACAACATCAGAAATCAACTCTAATATACAATAAAAATGAAATACCAAAGTGTAGTGCATGAAGAAATGCTGCCACCTGTGGCCATTTCTGTGCTGAGGGGCACTACAAGTCCTGTACGGCTGTAAGTAAAAAACACTCGCCCTCAAGAAATATCTTAGGGTACACGTGTCTCTTTCAATGTAAGTAAAAAACACCCATCCTCAAGAAATATCTTAGGGTACACATGTCTCTTTCAATTCTGGTTTCCTTGGTGTGTATGCCCAGCGGTGGGATTGCTGGGTCATAAGGCAGTTCTATTTCCAGTTTTTTAAGGAATCTCCACACTTCTCCAAAGTGGCTGTACTAGTTTACATTCCCACCAACAGTGTAAGAGGATTCCCTTTTCTCCACACCCTCTGCAGCATTTATTGCTTGTAGACTTTTGGATAGCAGCCATTCTGACTGGCGTGAAATGGTTCTTCATTGTGGTTTTGATTTGCATTTCTCTGATAATGAGTGATGTTGAGCATCTTTTCACGTGTTTGTTAGCCATCTATATGTCTTCTTTGGAGAAATGTCTGTTTAGTTCTTTGGCCCATTTTTTGATTGGGTTGTTTATTTTTCTGGGATTGAGCTGCAGGAGTTGCTTGTATATTTTTTTGATTAGTTGTTAGTTGCTTCATTTGCTATTATTTTCTCCCATTCTGAAGGCTGTCTTTTTACCTTGCTTATAGTCTCCTTTGTTGTGCAGAAGCTTTTAATTTTAATTAGGTCCCATTTGTTTATTTTTGCTTTTATTTCCAATATTCTGGAAACCAGAATTGAAAGAGACACATGTATCCCAGTGTTCGTCGCAGCACTGTTTATAATAGCCAGGACATGGAAGCAACCTAGATGTCCATCAGCAGATGAATGGATAAGAAAGCTGTGGTACATATACATGATGGAGTATTACTCAGCCATTAAAAAGAATACATTTGAATCAGTTCTAATGAGGTGGATGAAACTGGAGCCTATTATACAGAATGAAGTAAGTCAGAAAGAAAAACACCAATACAGTATACTAACGCATATATATGGAATTTAGAAAGATGGTAATGATAACCCTGTATGCGAGACAGCAAAAGAGACACAGATGTATAGAAAACTCTTTTGGACTCTATGGGAGAGGGAGAGGGTGGGATGATTTGGGAGAAGGGCACTGAAACATGTATAATATCATATATGAAATGAATGGCCAGTCCAGGTTCGATGCATGATACACGATACTGGTGCACTGGGATGACCCAGAGGGATGGTACAGGGAGGGAGGTGGAAAAGGGGTTCAGGATGGGGAATACTTGTATACCCGTGGCAGATTCATTTGGATGTATGGCAAAACCAATACAATACTGTAAAGTAATTAGCCTCCAATTAAAATACATAAATTTGTAATAAAAAATAAAATAAATCTCATCGTGGAACAGAAAAAAAAATATATCTTAGGTGTGGTCATCAAAAAAGAATTCAAAACTGGGCAGTCGTTCAAGAGGCTAATTTCAAGAAGTAAGGTTAACTCACA
Source organism: Tragelaphus eurycerus (assembly GCA_935064755.1). Taxonomy (NCBI): domain Eukaryota; kingdom Metazoa; phylum Chordata; class Mammalia; order Artiodactyla; family Bovidae; genus Tragelaphus; species Tragelaphus eurycerus. Next base: position 795,894 of record CAKXYN010000264.1, on the reverse strand, counting down.
TCCTTAAAAAAAAAAACACATGTAAAGATGCCAACAGCCCTAAATAATCTTTAGGAATGCACATGAAAACTACAACAAGGTATCACCTCACTCTGGTTGGAATGGCCATTGTCAAAACTCTGAAAACAATAAATGCTGGAGAGGGTGTGGAGTAAAGGGAACCGATGCTGGGAATATAAATTGGTTGCAGCCACTATGGAGGACAGTGCGGAGGTTCCTTAAATAATGACAACCAGCATGAAATTAGAAGACACCCTAAGCCATGAAATTAAAAGACTCTTGCTCCTTGGAAGAAAAGTTATGACCAACCTAGACAGCATACTAAAAAGCAGAGATATTACTTTGCTGACAAAGGCCTGTCTAGTCAAACTATGAATTTCTTGTAGTCATGTATGGATGTGAGAATTGGACAATAAAGAAAGTTGAGCACCAAAGAATTGATGCTTTTGAACTGTGATGTTGGAGAAGACTCTTGAGAGTCCCTTGGACAGCAAGGAGATCCAAGCCGTCCATCCTAAAGGAAATCAGTCCTGAATATTCATTGGAAGGACTGAGGCTGAAGCTGAAATTCCAATACTTTGGTCACCTGATGCGAAGAGCTGACTCATTGGGAAAGATCTTGACGCTGGGAAAGATTGAAGGTGGGAGGAGAAGGGGACAACAGAGGATGAGCTGGTTGGATGGCATCACCAACTTGATGGACATGAGTTTGAGTAAGCTCTGGGAGTTGGTGATGGACAGGGAGGCCTGGTGTGCTGCAGTCCATGGGGTCGCAAAGAGTCGGACACGACTGAGCAACTGAACTGGACTGAACTGAACACCATACACCAGAATAAACTCCAAATAGTGTAAAGATCTAAATGATAGCATTAGACGCTGCTGCTGCTGCGCTGCTTCAATTGTGTCAGACTCTGTGCAACCCCATAGATGGCAGCCCATCAGGCTCCCTCGTCCCTGATACTATTAGAGTTTTCAGGAAAATATAGACTGAACATGCTTTGGTGAACTTCAAGAGAAAAAAGCAGATTGGTAGTTACCAGTGACAAGAACAAGGAGAGAATGAAAATAACTGTTTAATGTATATATGGGGGTTTATTTTGGGGTGATAAAATGTTATGGAACTAGACTGATGTGATGTTTGTACAACATTGTGAATGTATTATTTTCCACTGAATTTTTTACTTTAAAATGGTTAATTTTATGTGAATTTCACCTTAGGTTTTTTGGGGTTTTTTTAATAAGAAGATAAGATCACAACTCCTGTGAACATAAAATACACACATCCAGGACAGGTATTATTTGCATCACTACTGGGCAGAAATATGTATTAATCTCCACACCAACTGAATTTCAAAATACCACAAAATCAGGATCAGTACTGCCCAGAAAGAAAACTCAACAATCTCTTTTACCTATTTCCAAGTTTTAAATACTTTTCCTATGCTTAAAAGTTGTTTAAATGGTACATTTTATGTTATTAGATTTTACTCTAATGAGAAATCAAATGAGAAATAATACATACACACATACATACAATACTTTCTCTGATACTGTATATGTCTGCCTCCCAGGAGAGGAAGGGCTAATCATGTGGATGACAGGTAAAGTCTCATTAGCAATGAGCAAATGGTCCTTCTGCTATCATACTCCAGTATTGCAATGGATACAGTGAGCAGCGACAGGGTTGATACTGCGTCTTCCTCCTGGTAGTGCCTTCTCCTCCTTTTGAGCCTCCCTGCCCTGGTCCCTCACTCCTGCCCCCTGGAATCCTACTCCCTAACACACTGGTGGAGAAGGCAATGGCACCCTACTCCAGTACTCTTGCCTGGAAAATCCCATGGACAGAGGAGCCTGGTGGGCTGCAGTCCATGGGGTCGCTAAGAGTCGGACACGACTGAGTGACTTCACTTTCACTTTTCACTTTCATGCACTGGAGAAGGCAATAGCAACCCACTCCATTGTTCTTGCCTGGAGAATCCCAGGGAGAGGGGAGCTGGTGGGCTGCAGTCCATGGGGTCACACAGAGTCAGACACGACTGAAGTGACTTAGCAGCAGCAGCAGCAACACACTGGTAGGACAAAGCGTCTGCTTCAGTTTGTATTTTCTAGAAAATCCAGGTTAAAACAATTGGTACTTTCCACATGATTACGCTCATTTTAAGCCATTAGTAAATCTTCCTAGTGATCAACATATTTTATTTTTAAAAAAATACTGAGTTCTCGGGATTGTAAAGGATGGTAAATAGTAAATGCAGACCCCTCCCTACTTTTTAGGATCTGAGAGGTATGAGGATGAGGGGGTCCTCCCAGGTGGCGCTAGTGGTAAATAATCCACCCACCAATGTAGGAGACACAAGAGACACAGGTTCCATCACAGGGTCTGGAAGATCTCCTGGAGTAGGAAATGGCACCCCACTCCAGTGTTCTTGCCTGGAAAATTCTAGAGGCAGGAGTCAAAGAGTCAGACGCGACTGAGCGACTGAATAACAAGAGGATGAAGGGTCCAGGATGGCGAAGACTTGGACACAAACATTTGACTGTGTCAGCTTCTCCCCACTTTTCTCTCCTGTGTGCCCTGTGACCTGTCCTTCATCTCTGCCAATTTCTGAAGAGGCCTTTTGGAGGACATCCGTGCCATCTAGCATGTCATATCAAATGGCCAGGTGTCCTGCTCCCATCTTACTTGGTTTCTCAGGAGCATTGTCTCAGCTGCCTTGTTGAAGTCTCTTCTTGGCTTCTCTGCCAGAGTCACCATCACACTCTACCTCAGTGGCTGTTTCTCCAGCAACATGATCAGACCAGTGGCTCTGAGAGGAGGGTCCAGGTCTCTCTGCAGCCATCTCCACTTCTCCACCCAGGCTCTCTCCCTAGAGGCTCTCATCCAATCCCATGGCATTAGACATATGTCTAGGTTAATGACTTTCAAGTCACTATCTTCTACCTTGCTTCAAGGTTGTTCAAGGTTCTCTCTTGAGCCTCAGACTCCAGGCATCAACTCATTTCTACTTGAATATCTAGTTGGATATTTTCAACTGTCAGCTCATTCCTCCTTGCACATCTCTAGCACGTTGACTCCTCTTAGGTCAGCATCTCTCACATGCTAATGTCTCTCTTCTGAGACTGTTCCCCAGATCTTGGCCCAGTTGGCTCTCTTGGGCTCTTTCTTCCCACTTGGGTCTCTGTCGAATGCCATGTCTCAAAGGACTTCCCTGGCCTCTCTGGTTAAGGTGGTCCTGAGAGTCTCTCTGTCCCACTTCCTAGATTTATTCCAGTGGTGTCGTCTGTCACTGTCTGAAATGACTGCATGCCTCCTTCTTTATCTAAGTACCAACTGTCCCCTGTCCTTTGTCCTTACTGCTACTGTTCCCTACTATGTCCCTGGAGTTCAGAACAGTGCCTGTAAACACAATCAGATCTTTATTGTTTGGATACAAAATATATATTTGTGGAATTAATGGGTGTGTGTGGTAGCATTCTGAGTTTGTTACTTCCCTTTGGCAGGCTGTTTTAAATGACTTGAAACAAAGGAGATCAGAGGGTGGTTCACAATCTTTGGAAATAACTGTCTTTTCTGCCAGAAAAATTTCTGCCAGACAAAAATTTCCCTGGCCTTCATTTCTTTACAACTATTATAATTCGGCCCAGTGACCTAGGGTCACAGATTGTTTATTGGATTGTGGGGAGTAAAAACCACCCTGTGCCTCCCTCCATGTCTGATGGGTGTAGAGAGTGTCAGAGTTTGGAGGAGGGACGCGAGACGCAGATGAGGGAATACTGGTAAGCCCAGAGGACAGGAAGGTCCTGAGAACCCTAAGTCTCACTGCTGGTTGGCTCAACAGAGGGGTTAACATGTGGTCCTGTGCTCAAAACTTGGACGGGATCCCAATTTCAGACTCAACAGCTCGGCACCCCCAAGTAAGTCGGGTTACCTCTCCTTACTCCAGTTTCCTCATTTCTTTGGGGATGATGATGATGATGAAAATAGAAATGTCTCTGTCTAGGTTTTATATCAGAGAAGCCAATGGCACCCCACTCCAGTACTCTTGCCTAGAAAATCCCATGGACGGAGGAGCCTGGTAGGCTGCAGTCCATGGGGTCGCGAAGAGTCAGACACGACTGAGCGACTTCACTTTCACTTTTCACTTTCATGCATTGGAGAAGGAAATGGCAACCCACTCCAGTGTTCTTGCCTGGAGAATCCCAAGGACAGAGAACCCTGGTGGGCTGCCGTCTATGGGGTCGCACAGAGTAGGATACAACTGACGCGACTTAGTAGTAGTAGTAGTAGGTTTTATATAAGAATTAAATAAAATAACCTAACCCAGTAAAATAATACTTGATACAGTTACCAAGCTGAATTTCTAGCTAGTTTGCTAAAAGGTGCCAAACTTGAAGTGTCACAGAACAAGTAAACCAGTGATTCTTTTATGGGAATGTTTAACTTTGCCTTTGTTTAACATGTAGTATACCCCTCCCATCTTGTTTCTCTGCTTTCCTGTCTCCTTCCTCTGTTCTTCAGCAGTATAGGGGGAAAGAGGAAGAAAAGAGAGAAATAAATATTATCTCCAATAGTTAATTTTTTAAGTTTTTATTTATTTTTAAAGGAACTTTTAAAACATGACTTGGGCTTCCCAGGTGCAGCTAGTGGTAAAGAATCTGCTCACCAATGCAGAAAATGCAGATGTGGGTTTGATCCCTAGGTTGGGAAGATCCCCTGGAGGAGGGCATGGCAATCCACTCCAGCATTCCTGCCTGGAAAATCCCATGGATAGAGCAGTCTGGCAGTCTACAGTCCATAGGGTCACAAAGAGTCAGACATGACTGAGGGGACTTAGTACCCACGCACACAAGACATGACTTCCTGGAGAAGCCGGCCTGGCCCTGAGGAGCCACTAGAGGGCAGCTCTGAGCTCTGGTCTCCACTAGCTCTCCTATCACCTTCGCTGTAAGAAAGATCAAATCCATTCTCCCAACAAGGGCTTCCCAAGTGGCGCAGTGGTCAGGAATCCGCCTGCCACTGCAAGAGATGCAAGAGATGTGGGTTCAATCCCTGGGTTGGGAAGATCCCCTGGAATGGAAAGTGGCAATCCATTCCAGTATTCTTGCCTGGAAAATCCCATGGACAGAGGAGTCTGGCAGGCTACAGTCGACGGAGTCACGAAGAGTCGGATACGACTGAGGGACTGAGCAAAAAGGCTAGGAAAAGCGGGATGGGCGCTGAGCAAGCTCTCTGATCCCTCTCACAGCTACAGGAAACCGCTGTTTTCTCCTTCTGTAGTCGCTGGGGCCAAGCGCAGAGGGGTTGAGTTGCCCAGAGCTTTGGGGCCAGTCCCTTTTGTTAGGGCAGCCCCAGGAATGAAGCTGGGTCCCCAGAGAGGAAGGGCTGGGCCCTGGGAAATTTCCCTTTGTGACCTGGAGGGACAACAGGAGGGAACCAGGTGGAGAACAGGAGGAAAGGAGGCAGAAGGACAGACCCACAAGGTCAGCTCAGCTTCAAGGTGGGCCCCAGACCAGGTTTGGGGTGGATGTCCCCATTCCCAGCAGGAAATCAGAGGGCTCAACTCGCTGTCTGGATGTCTCATGGATGGACAGAAGGGTACTGCTTCCACAGTTCGTTTATCAGCCCCTCCACTCCAATAGACAACCTCTTGCCCACCCAATGTGTATGTATGTATGTGTGTGCACATGTGTATATGTTGCCCCAAGATGAAGTCCAGAGGCCCCTAGGCCCAGTGAGGACTGTGGGACTATGTACTAGTTTGCTCAGGGTGCAATCAGAAAATACCAGACTCGGTGGTATTCCAACAGAAATCCATCTTCTCACAGGTCTGGAGGCTGAAAGTCCAAGGTCATGGTGACTGCAGTTTCGGTTTCCTCTGAGGCCTCTTGCTGCCGCTTCAACAGTTATGCCTCTGACCCAGGAGGCCCTCCCTCTGTTTGAAAGATACCAGGCGTGTTGGATTAGGACCTCATTTAAACTAACCACCTCTTTACCAACTTCATCTCCAAATAGGCTACACTCTGAGGTACTGGGGGTTGGGCTTCATTGAACCTGGGAACACAATTCAGCCCGTTAATAGACTGTGACTCAGGGGCTCACTTCTCTTCAATGTCAAGAACAGCTTAAAGGTCCACCAGAAAGTTCACATCTTCTGACTGAGATGACAGAGGCAAGGAGGGGAGGCGGGGGTGGGGAACTCCGATGAGGATAAGGGTGACTTCGGCGCGTGGGAAGGCCGAAAGGGATTGTGAAGACACTGGTGTGGGGGTGGGGGTGGGCTGAGGGATAGGCAGTGGGAAGGCCATGGAGGATTGTGAAGGTGCTAGTGGGGAGAGGGGGCAGAGGATGCTTGAATTGTGCCAACCTCATGTGGCCAATGCCCTGCTGTTGATGGGCAGAGCTGGGGCTGTCCTTCCTGCATTGTGACAAGAGTCAGGCCCTGCAGAGAGACCCAGGACATGACGCAAGAAGGCCCCTCCTGCAGTGGCTACCTGGTCCCTTGAGGGGGATTCTGATGTGCTTCTTAGTCTTACCTTCCCAGGATGAAGCCCTGTGTGTCAGAGGAAGAACAGAGAGCAAAAAAACATACTCAGGGCCCCATTCAGGCCAAGGGGGCTCACCAGAAGCCCAGGAAGAATGTTAAAGGGCCCATACCTGATAGGAAGGGGTGGGGGAAAACCAGGACCTTCCTTGACATTTAAGCCCTCCTCCTGCCCTCTTTCCTTCATTCCCATTCCTGGAGTAACACCTCGAGAGATCATAGCCGGAGACACGATGATCTGAAGATGCCCCCTCCTCCCATCTGCAGTAGTGTGTGTGTGTGTGTGTGTGTGTGTGTGTGTGTGCGCGTGTGCACACGCGCACATGCACATGCAATCGCATGCCTGTGTGTGTGAGATCAGGCCACCGAGACGGCTATTTTCCTGGTCTCTGTCCATTCCTGCTCGACCATTCCCTGGCTCATGTGTGCCCTACTCACCTGGCTGACCACTCCTCTTAATTGAAGAGCCTAATCAATAAATGCCTACATCTTTGCCCCTGCTGCATCTAGTGACCATCCAGATCTTCAGAACTACCTCCACCGCGGCAGCCCATCAGAGGGCCAATGGGGCAGGGCGGGGGGGCCTCCTTTGCTGTTTTCTCTGGCAACTGCTGAGCCAACCTGACATCAGTCCCCTCTAACTGGTCACTGCCCTCTCTCCCAAGTAGCAAAGGCTGCTCCCATGTCCCACCTGCCGTCTGCCGCCCATGGTAGGGTGTTCTCCAGGACCCCTGAGTAAGATCCGTTAAGCACTGATATCTCTGTCGCTGACTGCAGGCTTTTTGAGTGCAGGCCCTCAGGGGACAGCCCGCCCGTGGGTGTGTGCGTGTCACCCCTGGAGATGCTGCCCCTGCAGCAGAGGCAGCTCGTTCTCCCCGCACACACTTCTCTGCTGGGCTTCAGTCTCACCAGCATCTCCTCGCGGCATTCTTTCCTATTAGACCATCCTCCAGAGCAACTGGAACTCTCTCAGTGTCACATTCTGGGGTTCCCTCCAGCCCACCCACGGACCCCCACCATGAGGTGAGAGTTCTGAGGAAGCAACTCGAAACCAAGTTGTGAAGAGGCCAGGACTCCTCTGTTCAGCATAGTGTTTACGTGAAGAAAATTCATTCTTTAGGCAATTAGGGGCTACAGAGAAATGTCTAATGATAGATGCTGACTTCCCTGGCGGTCCAGGGCTCGAGACTTCGCCGTCCCATGCAGGGGATGTGGGTTCCATCCCTGGTCAGGGAGCTAAAAACCCACATGCCTTGGAACCAAAAAGCCAAAACACAAAACAGAAACAATATTGTAACAAATTCAATAAAAACTTTAAAAATGGTCCAAAAGTTTTTTGTTCAAAGTCTTAATAATAATTTTAAAAGACAAGACATGGATTTCTGTGGAACCTAGAGATGACTGTACTAGCCCCAGCTATGCCGTTTTTCTTGGGATGAGCTCCGTTTTTCCTAAGGAACTTGCCGAGTGTCTCCCAAGGACAACCTGTCTCGGCCGTTTTCCACAGCGGTGGCTGGCGTGAGCACCACGGCCCACAGGTCCGCACTCGGTGAGGCGGCCGGAGGGGCGCTTTAAGCGGAAGCAGAAAACGGAGGCCCCACCCCACCCGCAACGTGGGCCACAGGCTGAAGCGCTCAGACGGGGTCTGTGGAAAGGCTCCGGAGTCCCGCGCTGGCGTTCTTCTGAGGAAAAACCATCTGCAGCTGTGGTTCTCGCTGTGTGGGCGCGCGATCAGGGAAAGCAGGGGGGCCTGCGAGAGAAGCCGTGAGGCCGCAAAGCCGTCCCGACGTTGCCCTTCCGCTCGGCGGCCGGCTTCTCCACGCCAGACGCGCCCGGCCCGCCCGCCGTGGCCGACTGCGCGGGTGGGGTCCGGACGCGTCCACGAGTGCTGAATACCCGCCGTGGTTGTAGGAGACGTTAACACCACAGGAGAAAACGTGGAGGGAGATAAACAATTACCTGTTGTCCATCTGCGCAGGCTCCGGGAGACGGTGAAGGGCAGGGAGGCCTGGCGTGCTGCGGCCCCGGCGTCGCCAAGGGTCGGGGACTGAGCGCCTCAACGTCGGCGGAGCCAACCAGCCGGAGAACGTCTCTGACACGACTGTCGTGTGTTTCTCCCCGGCCTTGTTCGTCAACGCACGGTTTAAGACACTTGTGATATATATATATAATATATATATTCACCTTGACTTCTCCTTTCACATACACCATGAGCCTTTTTCCACAGGCGGCGCCCTTTTGAGAGACCCCGCAGACGCTGGGGAGCCTACCGCGCAGAGCCTGCGGGCGGGACGGAGCGCGCGGGCCGGACGACGCCCAGGCCTGGACCGCACCCACCCGCCGCTCCCGTCCAGTGTCGGTCAGAGCGCTTGGCCGCTCATGCCAAGTTTCCTCCCCTGGGACCTTCTGAAGCTTTCACAACTTCAGTATCAACGACACTTTTGTCTGGGCCCCTAAGGGGAGGGGGCTGGACAGTCTGTTTTTGCGCACTTGATGGATCCAGCCCAAGGTCGATGGACCCCTGGACTTGCTCAGTTTCTCCTGATGGCCCCGCTTCAAGCACAGCGCTGAAGACAAGGAAATCAAAATCCCTGCCTCTGCAGCCCAAATGGACAGGCTGTTTCCTACCCTCGGTGTGTTGTGTGTGTGTGTGTGTCCACGTGTGTGTGCATGTGTGGGTGCGTGCCTATGTGTGTCTGATTTTATATGTCATAGTATGAAGCTGTTTAATGCAGTTTTCCCCCTGCTTTCATTCAAATAGATGATCTGCCCTTCCCCAGCTGACTCAGTTGTGAAGAATAAGTGACTGTGAATGAAAATTTTTGCAAATGAATCCAACCAACGCCTGAGCCAGGGCTTTGTTGATGATGAAAATAAGTGTTTTAGTAGATGTATAGGTGCTCCCTCATGTGTGACTATATTACAGGTAATTTGTTTCTTCTAATAAAATACCTGTGTTTGTCAATAGCTTATTTTTTAACTTGTGATAAAAGATTTACTATTTTAACCAAGTGTACAGTTCTGCGGCATCAAGTCCATTCACATTGTTGTACAACCGTCACCACATATCCATCTCCAGAATTTTTTCATTTTTCCCAATTGAAATTCTATATCGAATAAGGCATAACTCCCCCTTACCCCTTACCCCAGCCTCTAGCAACCATTCTTATACTTTCTGGAAAATGACTCATTTTCACATCAGTTAGAGTATATTCTAGAGTATCCTTATATCATCACTAACATTCATTCACTCGTGTATTCATTTTACAAATATTTATTCAATGCCTGTGCTGGTAAATAGAACAAAACACCTGCCCATGTGACGCTTACATTCTTAAACGGCAAACTGATCTAAAAAATAAAAATAAGTGTAGGATGGTAATAAATGCTATGTAAAGAAACAGTTACCAGGTGGTACAAGAGGGTTTCTTGGTGGATATGAAATTGTTGCTGGAGCCTTAAGTGAAGTGAGAGGGAGTCAAGCAAGGACCTAATGGAGGAGAATGTGGGGGAGGTTCTGGGAGGGGAGGAGGCCTGGAAGGAACAGATGCATCAACCTGGAGGACGTATAATCAATTACAGGATTTTCACTCAAGGTAGTAAACCCAATCAAGAAGGATTTATGGGAATTTCAGTGGTCAGGATTCTGCACTTCCACTTCTGGGTTTGACCCCTGGTCAGGGAACTAAGGTCCTGCAAGTCCCTGGTACAGCCAAAAAGAACTGCTTAGACCACCACTGCTCAAAGTGAGATTGGGGGAATTCCCAAGGATTCCTACGACACTTTTAAGGCATCCATGAAGCTAAAGCATTTTCACCGTAAGACTGAGACCCCTTCATTCTTCCACCAGCCTAAAGTGGAGGTGTTCCAGCGGCTATGTGATATGTGACAGCACAGAGATCAAGTGTGGGGCGGTTATTGTTAGAATCCAGCCATCTCCTGTTCCCTCAGACATTAAAGGGATTTGCAGAAAGATAGAATAACCACTCTTCTTACTAGTTCTTTTTCTTTTAGAAAATATCATCATGTTTTCATAAATCCATGTTGTTTATATGAACATCAAATGAGTTTATCTTTGCCTATAAATATACAAACTTTGCCTCAGTTTCTAATATAGTAAATGCTGATCCATAGCACACTCAGACAGAAGCTCTTTGGGGTCCTTGGTAATGTTCAAGACCTGAAAGGGGCCCTGAAACCACTAGCATAGCCAAGAAGGATATTTATTATCTCACATGATCAGAGGTTCAAAGGGTCAGTGGTGGGCCATGGGGTAGAGGCAATGGTTCAACCACAACTCTGAGAACAAGGATGCTTTCCAATTTCTTTCTCTCTCTCTCTCTTTTTTTTTTTTTTTTTGCTTTCCAATTTCTGACTTTCCATTTGTCCACTCTCAGCATGTCAGCAGCATCCCTTCCTTATGGTCAAAAGACAAAGTTGAGCATTTATAAACACTGCAGGTACTCACACATCTATCCAAGAAAGGAATTTCCTCTCTTGAATCTGCAGGAGGAGAAAAATTATGCCTAAATGCTTTCCCACAGAAACCTTTGGCCAGGATCAAGCCACACGCCCATACTCCAGCCCTACAGTCTGAGAGGCGAGCTTTGGCATTTTTAGCTTCTGTGACAAGAAAGGTGGGGGAGGGTACTGTGGGACTGGGCCATTGGAACAGCTTGGGCTATTGGAGAAGTAGCAAACCATCAGACCAGGAGCATGGGAATACTGTTGGTGACACATGCAAAGAAAAGTGGGGAGAAAGGTAAGATCTACTACTCTAGCTTAGAAAATGTTATTATACCTGGGTCTGAAGTTGAAGTTGACATGCGTTGTAGGTACTTTTTAACAAGGTTCAGTCAACAGCAAGAATGAGGTCCAGCTGATTTGCTGGATGAAAACTTGATACGAAGTTAGAATCCATTATCCTAAATTCCTCAAGGGCTTCCCAGGTGTCTCAGTGGTTAAAAAAAAAAAAAAATCCACCTGCAATGCAGGAGATGCGGGTTCAATCCCTGGGTCAGGAAGATCCCTTGGAGGAGGAAATGGCCATCCACTCCAGTATTCTTGCTGGAGAATCCCATGAACAGAGGAACATGGTTGGCCCCAGTCCATGGGGTCACAAAGAGACAGACATGACTTAGTGACTAAACAACCACAACCATCCTAAATTCCTTAATGCATTCGACATTTTCTGGTATATTTTAATTTCTTCACTTGACTTTTAAATTACTATTTAATTTAACTATTAAATGAAATAACTTTATTTAAAGTTATTTAAGTAACTATTAAATTACTAAAGTAACTGTTAAATTACTAATTTAAATTACTATTAAAAGGTAATCTGATTTACAATAGCCAAGATATGGAAACAACCTAAATACCCATCAACAGATGAATGGATAAAGATGTGGCATACACAACAAAAAGATTCCACATGCTGTAACTAAGACTCAGTGCAACCAAATAAATAAATATTTTCTTAAAAAATTTAAGAAAAAAGATGTAGCATGTGTGTGTGTGTGTGTGTTCAGTCACTCAACTGTGTTTGACTCTTTGAGGCCCCATGGACTATAGCCCACCAGGTTCCTCTGCCCTGGAATTTTGGAATTTTCCAGGCCAGAATACTGGAGTGGGGTGCTGTTTTCTAGTCCAGGGGATCTTCCTGACCCAGGGGTTGAAACTTCGTCTCTTGTGTCTCCTGTATTGGCAGGTGGATTCTCGACCACTAGTGCCACCTGGGAAGCCATATATGTGTGTGTGTGTGTGTGTGTGTGTGTGTGTACACACACACACATATATATATAGTTGTCAGCCATACAAAAGAATGAAATTTTGTGATTTGCAGAAACATGAATTGACTTGGAGGGTATTATGCTAAATTAAACAAGTCAGAGAAAAACAAAAGACAAATACTGTATGACATCACTTATACATGGAATCTAAAATATACAACAAACTAGTGAATATAATAATGTTAGGGGAAGCACTCTGATTGAAACCACCCACCCTGGCCAGGCACCATAGTAACCATTTTCATGAGCTGTTTTACGACAGGAGGTCCTGGTAAGGATCAGATCAGATCAGATCAGATCAGTCGCTCAGTCGTGTCCGACTCTTTGCGACCCCATGAACCGCAGCACGCCAGGCCTCCCTGTCCATCACCAGCTCCCGGAGGTCACTCAGACTCACGTCCATCGAGTCAGTGATGCCATCCAGACATCTAATCCTCTGTCGTCCCCTTCTCCTCCTGCCCTCAATCCCTCCCAGCATCAGAGTCTTCTCCAATGAGTCAACTCTTCGCATGAGGTGGCCAAAATACTGGAGTTTCAGCTTTAGCATCATTCCTTCTAAAGAAATTCCAGGATTGATCTCCTTCAGAATGGACTGGTTGGATCTCCTTGCAGTCCAAGGGACTCTCAAGAGTCTTCTCCAACACCACAGTTCAAAAGCATCAATTCTTCGGCGCTCAGCCTTCTTCACCCTCCAGCTCTCACATCCATACATGACCACAGGAAAGACCATAGCCTTGACTAGGCGAACCTTTGTTGGTAAAGTAATGTCTCTGCTTTTGAATATGCTGTCTAGGTTGGTCATAACTTTCCTTCCAAGGAGCAAGCGTCTTTTAATTTCATGGCTGCAGTCACCATCTGCAGTGATTTTGGACCCCAGAAAAATAAAGTCTGACACTGTTTCCACTGTTTCTCCATCTATCTCCCATGTAGTGATGGGACCAGATGCCATGATCTTCGTTTTCTGAATGTTGAGCTTTAAGCCAACCTTTTCACTCTCCACTTTCACTTTCATCAAGAGGCTTTTTAGCCCCTCTTCACTTTCTGCCATAAGAGTGGTGTCATCTGCATATCTGAGGTTATTGATATTTCTCCCGGCAATCTTGATTCCAACTTCTGTTTCTTCCAGTCCAGCATTTCTCATGATGTACTCTGCATATAAGTTAAATAAACATGGTGACAATATGCAGCCTTGACGTACTCCTTTTCATATTTGGAACCAGTCTGTTGTTCCATGACCAGTTCTAACTGTTGCTTCCTGACCTGCATACAGATTTCCCAAGAGGCAGATCAGGTGGTCTGGTATTCCCATCTCTTTCAGAATTTTCCATAGTTCATTGTGATCCACACAGTCAAAGGCTTTGGCATAGTCAATAAAGCAGAAATAGATGTTTTTCTGGAACTCTCTTGCTTTTTCCATGATCCAGCGGATGTTGGCAATTTGATCTCTGGTTCCTCTGCCTTTTCTAAAACCAGCTTGAACATCGGGAAGTTCACGGTTCACATATTGCTGAAGCCTGGCTTGGAGAATTTTGAGCATTACTTTACTAGCATTACTTTCCTGGTAAGGAACACAGACCTAATAAGCCACCACCAACCAGAAGAGTTCGGGAAAGGTCAAAAAGAGACACCACATGTCCGACCACCTCCCAGAATCCTTCTCTCTGGCATCCATCTTGGCTGAACAAGGCGTGCACCACCAGGAAGGACTCTTGAGTCAGAATGATTGGCCAAAGAAAACCCGGAAACTAATCCCATCACCGTAAAACCCAAGACTGCAAGCCATGAGACAGAGCTGTTCTCCTGGGTTCCCTTACCCTGCTGCTCTCCCCCGGGGCCCTTTCCAATAAAATCTCTTGCTTTGTCAACACATGTGTCTCCTCGGACAATTCATTTTCGAGTGTTAGACAAGAGCCCGGTTTCAGGCCCTGGAAGGGGTCCCCCTTCCTGCAACAGTAACAACCACCAAAAAAACAGACTCACAGATATACAGAGCAAACTAGCAGTTACCAGTGGGGAGGGGCAAGGTAGGACTAAAGGATTAAGAGATACAAACTATGTATAAGATAAATTAGCTATAAGGATATATCATACAGCACAAGGAATATAGATAAAATCTTATTAAATAACTACAAAGGGAATATATTTGAAGTTCTGAAGCACTATGTTACACACCTGAAACTTACATAGTGTTGTACTATGTTGTTCAGTCACCAAGTCATCTCTGATTCTGCGACCCTATGGACTGCCGCACGCCAGGCCTCCCTGTCCCTCACTCCCTCTCTTGGAGTTTGCCCAAAGAATATTGTACTATACCTCAATTAAAAAAAAAAAAAAAAAAAGGTGATCTGATGAAGGGAGGTGGGGCAGGAAGGACTGCCAGAAAGGTGGGCAAGACATTTTGTAACTATGGCAGGAGTACCAGGCTTTTCACCTGGAAAGTCTGGGCTAGTGGGCTGTACCTGCATTTTGGACTTGGCCTGCAATGTCCCCAGGCAAAGGGCAGAAGTGTGTGACCCCTGAAGACAGTTTTCCTCTGTGCTGTTTGCTAATGAGACTTGTCAACTAAAAATTACAGTCACAAGCTGCAAGTAGAGAGTGATTTTATTTGGTGGGAATGTTTAGGACTCTGACCCCAGGAGACAGCATCTCAGTAGCTCCTAGAAAACTGCTCCAAGGAGGTAGGAGGGGGAGTCAGGCTATATACAAGTTTGCAACAAAGGGAACAGGCTGGCTGAACCGTCAAGATCAGATATCCAGTTAAGGAATTTAGCATTCTATCTATGAGAAGATGTAAGCCTCTGGGCTCATTGCATTCATTCCCTTCTTATGCACCTCAGCTATCTGGGGCCAACCCTGTTTCCTACTTCACCCTGCTTCTTGCATTCCCCCAGCTCCTCAGCAATCACTGTGGGGGTGGCAGCATCCTCTGGATCGCAGTTTGGGGAGCTCTTATTCACATTTGGAGGCCAGAAATAGCTGATGGCTGTGACATTTCTTGTTTATTAATATGGCAATCATTCACAGACTGGACTCCAAAAAAATACCCAAATAAATCCAAGTCAGATGGATCACAATTTTGCTTGTCTTTTGTATTACCATTTCACATCTTTAAAAAAAAAAAACACACAAAAAACATTCAGTCAAATGTTTATTGATAATCTTCTAAATCCGGGTTAATTGACCCTTGACACAAAAATAGACTTGATCAAGTGTCATATAAGCTCAAGAAATCTCCAAGTGGAAAAATTTCAGGGCCTTAAAAGTTTTTTTTCAGATATAGTGTCGCTTGATTTCCTTTAGTCAAAATGGCTCTATATCTAAATACAATGTGCTGCTGCTGCTAAGTCACTTCAGTCGTGTTCGACTCTATGCGACCCCATAGATGGAACCCCAGCAGGCTCCCCTGTCCGTGGGATTCTCCAGGCAAGAACACTGGAGTGGGGTGCCATTGCCTTCTCCAAAATAGAATGTACTTTGCTTAATTTTACAAAAACCCTCAAAAGGGCAATCATGGGGTTTTATGATGGGAATTCTGATTTTGAAATTGATGACCCGAACATGGGAATGTCAGGGTGTCAATAATATGTATGTATTTCAAAGGCAGAACACAGTAAAGTCTGTACGGTAAACCTGATTATCTGGCCTAACACAGATAATAAAATCAAGCCTAAAAAAGTACAGATGTGTTGTTGTTATTGATGTTGTTTTGTAATCGATGTTCCAGTTATTAGAGATTTGTATTTAGGTCAGACATTTGCTGATTCAGTTTTTAAAGAATTTGCAAACAGTGCTTCCTCGGGCTCCCCAGCCAGAGGGGTGTAGGACAGAGGCATGAATGCTAATTGCAGTTGTATTGAGGCTGGGAGCATCCCCAAGGCACAGGCCTGTGGTCAGAGAGAAACTTGCTTGTAATCTGCACTACCAGCACTGTCAGCTGAGGTAGGGTGCTTTGTCTTGCGTCGGAGGTCAAGGAAAATGCACAGGTTTATGAAGCGCAGGTTTTAGCAGATTAGTTATGGGACCAGTCAAAGCTGTGTTAATAGAAGGAATGCAAATTTCCTATGGAGTCTAGAAAGGAGGGGCTTTGAGGAGAAAATTAATCCTGATCAAGGCAAGAGATGTTTGGTTTTAAATAGGCAAAGAGAAACCAGCTGCTGTTCCAAGTGGAACTCCCCCATCTTTGAAATCAGAGCTGATTCTTCCCATCTCCCTGGGAAGCACTGAGTTCCTGCAGCACACTGGCAGCACTGCAGAGGCACCGGTAACCTGGCGAGGAGAAAGGCTCAACCTCCTTTTGACACCAGAGGCTTGTGAAATTTGCAAGACAAGAGAAAGAGAAAGAGGGAATTAAGGCTTGATCCTTCCTGTAAAGGAGGGTGATGGATGGGGGAGAGAGTAGGGAGTCTGGGAAAAGGAGGGGGTTTACCGGCAAAAGCTGCCTGCAGAGAGGGAACAGAGAGATTTCCGGAAAAAAAAAAAAAAAAATTCTGATACAACACAGAATATGCTATTTCTAAATTAGCAGAAGAAAAAGGTTGAATTGTATTCAGGATTCCATAGATTTAGTATACTTTACAAGTAGCAAAGTAAAGTGTACTAAATCTATGTGTGGTGGCTGTGTGGTAAAGAATCTGCTTGCAATGCAGGAGACATGGGTTCAATTCCTGAGTCGGGAAGATCCCTGGAAAAGGAAATGGCAGTCCACTCCAGTATTTTTGCTTGGGAAATTCCGGGGACTTAGGAGGCTAGTAGGCCTCAGTCCGTGGGGTCGCAAAGAGTCAGACATGACTTACCGACTAAAAAACACCAACAACGTGTAGCAAATGGCTAGGTGTTTGTGGCTAGGGCTTGGAGATTCAATACAAACTCAAGACACTCCCTAAGAGAAATGGCAAAGAGAACTTTGAAGGATGAGTAGCTCAACCTGCCTCCATGAACGATTTCTGCTTCTCCTTATACTTGCTCCTCTTGGGTGTAAATGCTGGACACTGATTACCCTTAATTTATTTTTTGAGGATGAAACAGAGATGTAACACTGGTGGTAACAGAGCCCATCCTCATGTCCAAGAGAAGAGTAGTGGCAACTCTGAGGCAGATGAGGTCAGGGTAGGTGGCTCTAGTTCTTACAAAGGCACACTGGGAGACTGTATCCAACTTCTTCTCCCTGGCAAATCTGGCCTTGGATTCCAGCCCGGGCCAGGAGCACCGTCAATGCCAGGCTTGAGGGAGCGTGTGCTTGGTCAGCAGTTACGTGGCAATGGAAAAAGAGTGAAACTGGTCCCAAGCAAGAGTGGGTCATATCTGGATTCTGGGTCACAGCATAATGTGGAAACTGGTGTAGCATCTTGGGAAGGGGCCAAGAAGGAAATAAATTTGAAACCAAGATTTGAAGGAGTAGGTTGGTAGCCCTGAATTGGGAACAAGATGAGGCTGAGAGAATGACCTCTGAAAGATCCCAGAAGAAGATCTACGTAGGCAAGAAATATGGAGTGGAATGGATAGAACTGTTAAGAAGCAGCATGAGGACTGTGGAAATTAGGACTTGCTCAGGCCCTTGGAAAACCCGAATGGCTGCCAAAAAGAAAAGGCAAATCATCTGGGATTCTTCCCAGGGGAGAGCAGACTCTGCTTGCGTTCAGGGAGCCTTCTCTCCCAGCACTCCTCCCCAGGCCCGGCCCTTCCGATCTACACAGTGTCTCCAGCTGTTCTTTGTGGAACCAGTGATTGGACAGGTTTCCCTGCTGTATCTCCAGCTGTTCTTTGTGGAGCCAGTGATTGGACAGGTTTCCCTGATGTGCAGTCACTCAGGTAAGTGTTCTTTGCTGCAAGCGATCCATGAAGGGGGGTTGCTGATGCCTGCTGGGGATCTTGGACAAACGAAATCCCCTCTGCCTGCTCTGCAGATCTTGAGACTTTGCATCCTCCAACGTTGTATGAGCCACTTCCTTAGACTGTGTCTCTCTCACACATACACACGCACACAGAGGAGATAAGGGAATCTGTATAATCTGTATGTCTATATCTTCCTGGTCCTATTTCTCTGCAGAACCCTCACTGATACACTCTCTACCTCACCCCTTCGTTCTTTTTAATTTTAAAAAATTTTTATTTATTTATTTATGGCTGATCTGGGTCTTCATTGTTCTGGACAAGCTTTCTCTAGACACAGTGAGCGGGGGCTTCTTTCAAGTTGCGGTGTGCAGGCTTCTCATTGCCGTGACTTATCGTGTTTCAGAGCACAGGCTCTAGAGCATGCAGGCTTTAGTAGCTGGGGTGTATAGGCTGAGTTGTTGCCAGGCATATGGGATCTTCCACATGGACCAGGGATCAAACCCGTGCCTCCTGCATTGGCCAGTGGATTCTTAACATTTGACCACCAGGCAAGTCCCTCCCCTTCATTCTTACTGCTTCTCCTGTGTGAGCTCTTTTCCTTCCAGTGTCCCTCCCCTCCCCTGCTCTTTCTTCTTCCCTATGCCAACAAAGGTCCATCTAGTCAAAGCTATGGTTTTTCCAGTAGTCATGGATGTGAAAGTTGGACTATAAAGAAAGCTGAACGCTGAAGAATTGATGCTTTTGAAGTGTGGTGTTGGAGAAGACTCTTGAGAGTCCTTTGGACTGCAAGGAGATTAAACCAGTCAATCCTAAAGGAAATCAGTCCTGAATATTCATTCAAAGGACTGATGCCAAAATTGAAATTCCAATACTTTGGCCACCTGATGCAAAGAGCTGACTCATTGGAAAAGACCCTGATGCTGGGAAAGATTGAAAGCGGGAGGAGAAGAGGACGACAGAGGATGAGATGGTTGGATGGCATCACCGACTCGATGGACATGAGTGTAAGTTTTGGGAGTTAGTGATGGACAGGGAAGCCTAGCATACTGCAGTCCATGGGGTCACAAAGAGTCAGACACAACTGAGCAAATGAACTGAAGTGAATCATTCTTTTTTACAGAAATAATGACGTTTCAGTCCTTTTTATTCTCTCTTTCAGCTGTGCCTCTGAAGCTGGTGTAGAAGAAAAAGTTGCAGATGTGAGTAAAGGCACCAGATTTTTAATCCTGGCTTTTTAATCTATTAGCTGTGTTGACTGGACACATGCCTATGAATTGGGGCTGGATGTTGATCACTGCTGTGGTTATGCTGAACAGAGACCTCACCATGCCAGGACCTGTGTCAACCCTGGAAGTGCTCTCAGCCAGCTGTCCCCTCAGCCTCCTGAGAACAGACTCTTGTCTCATGCTGTGGTGGTCCCTTCGACTCCACAGATGTGTGGGACACAGACTAGGTGTTCAACATATGAATGCCTTGTGTCAGGAACACAATGTTATAAGCACCAAATTTGAGACCAGCTGTGCCTTGAACCCACCTGTGAGGCAGAAATGAGTGTTTTAAGGAGAATGCCTGGACTTTCTAAAAGGCTGGACAGTGGGAAAAATACCCATTTGTCTCTAAATCCAACTGTAAGGTTACCTAGGCTCCCAATCTTAATGTTGTCTCTGGTTTCTCTCATGTTTTATTACCCTCCTGGTTTCAATGTCTCTGTTTTATCCTGCCTTCCTAAGTCCTGACATTCGGTTTCTGATACATCTCTCCATCCAGTATTCTTGCCTGGAGAATCCCATGGACAAGAGGAGCCTGGTAGGCTATGGTCCATGTGGCCACAAAGAGTCGGACACGACTTAGCAACTAAACAGCATATCTCTCTATTTCACTGCGGTTTTGGCCCACCTTTCTCTTTGGCCTGAAGTCCCTGCTCCAAACTCCTTGCCTTGGAATCCACAGATAATTCCCCCTATTCCTAAGCCCTTGCTGGATCCTGACAAACTGCATCACCAGGGAGAGTGCAGGGGCTCCCACTGTGCATTGTGCATACTTTTACAAGTCAATGAGTACAGATGAAACCTCATTTGAGTGAATGCCCACATCGTAATTGCTCTGAGCTGTCACCCTTCCAATCTTTTATAATAGCCTTTCCTACTTTTTTTGCTATCATGTGAAATGAGTGCAGTTGTGTGGTAGTTTGAATGTTCTTTGGCATTGCCTTTGTTTGGGATTGGAATGAAAACTCACCTTTTCCAGTCCTGTGGCTACTGCTGAGTTTTCCAAATTTGCTGGCATATTGAGTGCAGCACTTTAACAGCATCATCTTTTAGGATTTGAAAAGCTCAGCTGGAATTCCCGCACCTCCTCTAGTTTCGTTCTTGGTGATGCTTCCTAAAGTCTAGTTGACTTAGCACTCCAGTAGGTCTGACTCTAGGTGAGTGATCACATGACCATGGTTACCTGGGTCATTAAGATCTTTTTTGTATAGTTCTTCTGTGTATTCTTGCCACCTCTTCTTAATATCTTCTGCTTCTGTTAAGTCTTTTCTTTTAAGACAGAAATACAGTTTCTGTCTTTTATTGTGCCCATCTTTGTACAAAATGTTCCCTTGATATCTCTAGCTTTCTTGAAGAGATCTCTAGTCTTTCCCATTCTATTGTCTTCCTCTATTTCTCTGCATTGATCAATTAGGAAGGTTTTCTTATCTCTCCTTGCTATTCTTTGGACCTTTGCATTTAGAAGGATATAGCTTTCCTTTTCTCCTTTGCCTTTTGCTTCTCTTCTTTTCTCAGCTATTTGTAAGCTCTCCTCAGACAACCATTGTGCCTGTTTGCATTTCTTTTTCTTGGGAATGATTTTGATCACTGCCTCATTTCACACACTAGCAAAGTAATGCTCAAAATTCTCCAAGCCAGGTTTCAACAGTATGTGAACCAAGAACTTCCAGATGTTCAAGCTGGATTTAGAAAAGACAGAGGAACCAGAGATCAAATTGCCTACATCCACTGGATCACAGAAAAAGTGAGAGAATTCCACAAAAACATCTGCTTAATTGACTACACTAAAGCCTTTGACTGTTTGGATCACAACAAATTGTAGAAAATTCTTAAAGAGATGGGAATCCCAGACCACATTATCTGCCTCCTGAGAAACCTGTATGCAGGTCAAGAAGCAACAGTTAGAATCGAAAATGGAACAATGGACTGGTTCCAAATAGGGAAAGGAGTACATCAAGGTTGTATATTGTCACCCTGCTTATTTAACTTATATGCAGAGTACATCGTGTGAAATGTCCAGCTGGATGAAGCACAGATCAGATCAGATCAGTCGCTCAGTCGTGTCCGACTATTTTGTGACCCCATGAATCGCAGCACGCCAGGCCTCCCTGTCCATCACCAACTCCCGGAGTTCACTCAAACTCATGTCCATTGAGTCAGTGATGCCATCCAGCCATCTCATCCTCTGTCGTCCCCTTCTCCTCTTGCCCTCAATCCCTCCCAGCATCAGAGTCTTCTCCAATGAGTCAACTCTTCACATGAGGATGAAGCACAAGCTGGAATCAAAACTGCCAGGAGAAATATCAATAACTTCAGATATACAGATGATACCACCCTTATAACAGAAAGCAAAGAGGAACTAAAGAGCCTCTTGATGAAGGTGAAAGAGCAGAGTGAAAAATCTGGCTTAAAACTCAGTGTTCAAAAAACAAAGATCGTGGCATCTGGTCCCATCACTTCATGGCAAATAGATGGGGATACAATGGAAACAGTGACAGACTGTATTTTCTTGGGTTCCAAAATCACTGCAGATGGTGACTGCAGCCACGAAATTAAGATACTTGCTCTTTGGAAGAAAAGCTGTGACGAACCTAGACAGCATATTTAAAAGCAGAGACATTACTTTGTCAACAAAGGTCCCTATAGACAAAGCTATGGTTTTTTCAGTATCATGCATGGATGTGATTTCGACCATAAAGAAGGCTGAGTACCAAATAATTGATGCTTTTGAACTGTGGTGTTGGAGAAGACTCTTGAGAGTCCCTGGACTACAAGGAGATCCAAACAGTCAATCCTAAAGGAAATCAACTCTGCATCTTCACTGGAAGAACTGATGCTGAAGCTGAAGCTCCAATAGTCTGGTCACCTGATGCAGAGGCAACTCATTGGAAAAGACCCTGATGCTGGGAGAGATTGAGGGCAGGAGGAGAAGTGGGTGACAAAGGATAAGATGGTGACAAAGGATAAGATGGACAAAGGATTGGATGGCATCACCAACTCAATGGACCTGAGTTTGAGCAAGATCCAGGAGATAGTGAAGGACAGGGAAGCCTGCTGTGCTGTAGTTCATGGGGCTGCAAAGAGTTGGACAGGACCTAGCGACTGGACAACAACAGCAAGCTCTCAGAACTATTGTAAAATTCAGGTGCTAAGACAAGTCAATGAGGGAAAAGTAGTTTTTTCAACAAATGTTGCTGGGACAACCGAATATCCACATTTAAAAGCGTTAAGTTGAGGCACTTCCTTGGTAGTTCAGCAGCTACACTCTGTGCTCCCCGTGCAGTGGGCCTGGTTCCCATCCCTGGTAGGGGTACTGGATCCCACATCCTACAGGAAAGATTCCATGTGCTGCAGCTAAGCTTTGGTGTAGTCAAATAAATAAACAAATAAATATTTTAAAATTTTTATTTAAAAAGAATTAAGTGGAATTCATATCTTCTACACAAACATTAACTCAAAATGGCAAATAGACTTATATGTGAGAGTTAAAGTTATAAAAGTCTTAGAGGAAAAGGGGAATAAATATGTTCTAGGGTTAGGCAACAATTTCTTAGATATGACATCAAATGCACAATGATAAAAGGAAAAATTCACAAATTGGACTTTATCAAAATTAAAAACTTTTACACTTCAAATGACACCATCCAGAAAGTGAAAAGATAACTCACAGAACAGAAAAAGCTAGCATACTATATAACTGATAAGGGACTTTTATCCAAAATATATAAAGAAAGAACTCTTACAGCCTAAGAAGAAAACAAATATTTCCATTTTTAAAAATGGGCAAAGGATTTGAAGAAACAGTTCTCAGTGAAGACATACAAATGGTCAGTAATCACATGAAAAGATGTTCACCATCATCAGTCATTGCTACTGCTGCTAAGTCACTTCAGTCATGTCTGACTCTGTGCGACCCCGCAGACGGCAGCCCACCAGGCTCCCCCGTCCCTGGGATTCTCCAGGCAAGAACACTGAAGTGGGTTGCCATTTCCTTCTCCGATGCATGAAAGTGAAAAGTGAAAGTGAAATCGCTCAGTCATGTCCGACTCTTAGCGACCCCATGGACTGCAGCCTACCAGGCTCTTCTGTCCATGGGATTTTCCAGGCAAGAGTACTGGAGTGGGGTGCCATTGCCTTCTCCGTCATCAGTCATTGCTGCTGCTGCTGCTAAGTCGCTTCAGTCATGTCCGACTCTGTGGGACCCCATAGACGGAAGCTCACCAGGCTCCCCCGTCCCTGGGATTCTCCAGGCAAGAACACTAGAGTGGGTTGCCATTTCCTTCTCCAGTGCATGAAAGGGAAAAGTGAAAGTGAAATCGCTCAGTCATGTCCGACTCTTAGCGACCCCATGGACTGCAGCCTACCAGGCTCTTCCATCCATGGGATTTTCCAGGCAAGAGTACTGGAGTGGGGTGCCATTGCCTTCTCCGTCATCAGTCATTAGGGAAATGCAAATAAAACCAAAATGAGATACCACTTTATACCTACTAGGAGGACTAGCGGAGAAGGCAATGGCACCCCACTCCAGTACTCTTGCCTGGAAAATCCCATGGATGGAGGAGCCTGGTGGGCTGCAGTCCATGGGGTGGCAAAGAGTCTGACATGACTGAGCAACTTCTTTCACTTTTCCCTTTCATGCATTGGAGAAGGAAATGGCAACCCACTCTAGTGTTCTTGCCTGGAGAATCCCAGGGACGGGGAGCCTGGTGGGCTGCAGTCCATGGGGTCACACAGACTCGGACACGACTGAAGTGACTTAGCAGCAGCAGGGGAACTAGAATAGAAAAGACAATAGCAAGTGTTGGTGAGGATATAGGGAAATGGAACCCCTCATTCATTGCTGGAATGTAAAATGGTGCAACCACTGGGCATTTTGGCAACTTCTCATAATGTTCCCACATGACACAGCGATTTCACTCTTAAAGAAGAAAAAAAAATGTCCATACAAAGACTTGCACAAAATGTTCATAGCAGTGTTGTTCATAGTAGCCCAAAACTGGGCACAACCCAATTGCCTGTCAGCTGGGCTATTTCCACACAGTCTGATGCACTGATCACAGTGAAAAGGGATGAAGCTCTGACACAGGCTGCAGCGCGGAGGAGCCCGAAGAGCATTAGGCGGAGTTGAAAGAAGACAGCCATAAAAGACCACGCATTGCACGTTTTCCATTCACATGAAATGTCCACAAGAGGCAAATCTAGAGACAAAAAGTAGTTTGGTGGTTTCCAGGGACCAGGGGAAGGGTGGGGAGTGACTTTAAGTGGCTACAAGGTTTCTTTCTGCAGTGATGAAATGCTCTAAAATTAGACAGTGGTGTTGGTTACACAACTCTGTGAATGTACTGAAGGCCACTGAATCGTATACTTTAAATGGATGAATTTTATGGTATGTAAACTATATCTCGATAAAGTTTTTTGACAAGAAGTTTGAATAATTTAGAAGTATTTGTCTCCAAGACAAATAAAACTTCTTTCAACTTAAAAATAATTCACCAGTTACTTCAGATGCAGTTCCTAGGGCCTAGGAGCTTTGTGAGAATCTACAAAAAGATTTTTTTGAGACCTAAAAAAAAGTATTGGCTTTAAACTGTAAAGATTTGAAATAAATCAAAAGCTGACAAAATATTATGTCAACCAGACAATGAAAACCAACTCATCTGAAACTAACATGCATACATACCAAGTGATGGAATATGGGAATGTGGGTGTAGTCACGTTTGACATAAAAAGGGCTGAGACCCCCACGAGGAGGGGGCTAGGACTATGAGGGTCTTAGGACAGGGAGGCTGCTTCACGTGGCTGGTTCTTCCTTTCCTGCGGCTCCCATAATCCTCTGCAGTAGTCTCACCCTGTCTGCGCTCCCACATTCGTCAGTCAAAACTGTGATAGGGCTCAAGTTTTTGCCTTCCAGAGAGTTTGTTAGTGTGTGCATGTGGCTTTATGACAACAAATCAAGTGCTCTCATTCCACTCCAAGATCCTCAGGAGGAACCCAGCCCAGCCACACAAGGTACCTACTTCTACAGCTGCAACGGCCCTTGCTGCGCTGCAGAAAATACAGGCTCACATTTCTGCCCCTACGCCGAAAACAGCATGCTCCCTGAGGATCCGGGTGTGTCTCGTTTACTTTTGAATCCATGGCCCGGCATGGTGCCACACACATGCTCTGGGCCCCCAGAGATTTCTTAATAATAAGTTATTTTTATTTATAGTGTTGACTGTGACAGTGACCTGGGTTCTTGCTTTCATCTTATAAATTTCAACCCTCACATGCCAATAAAGCAGCTCCTGCTAAGTCGTTTCAGTCGTGTCCAACTCTTTGCGACCCCGTGGACTATAGCCCTCCATGTTCCTCTATCCATGGGATTCTCCAGGCAAGAATACAGGAGTAGGTTGCCATGCCCTTCTTCAGAGGATCCTCCTGACCCAGGAATCGAACCCATGTTAAATAAACTAAAAACTTAAATAATTTCAATCCTCTTTGGGAACGAATATGAGAGAAAAAGTGTTATCATATCACTATTGGGCAGCCATTAAAGTAATATTTTCTTCATGCAAGGAATGGAAGCTTGGAAGCTCAAGTTAGTGGGTGAAAGTTGAAGAATTAGCAGGTTATCTACCCAATCTCGGGTTTCCCAGGTGGCTCAATGTCAAGGAATCCACCTGCAGGGCAGGAGACACAGGTTTAACCCTGGGCCAGGAAGATCCCCTGGTGCAGGGAATGGAAACCCACTGCAGTATTCTAGTCTGGAGAATTCCACAGACAGAGGAGCTTGGCAAGCTACAGTCCATGGGGTCACAGAAGCAGACATGACTTAGTGACTAAACAACTACACAGTCTCAAAGTATCTTTCCACAAGATTGTGACATCATGATTTAAAAGACATAAGTATTTGATCATTCAGATCACTAAAATATTTATTTCTCATATATTTGGACTTCATCTACAGTTCTGGCTCCCCACTCCCAAAATGTTTGGGATTTCTTGACCTATAAGAGCAGTGGGATGATGTTTGGTCTTTCCTCAGCTCCTGAAAACACTCTGGGGAAAGTGACTTTTAGATCCCACCCAAGAGTGGGCATCAGTTGCCGGGAAAACAAACCATGATATTAGAGGGTTAGAACTTCAGTATCACCCCTGTCTCATTGGTAGGGGGCAGCAGGTGGAATCACCAATGGCCAATGATTTAATCAATCACGTCTAAGGAAGCCTCCAAAAAAACCCCACAGGAGAGGGTTTGGGGAGTTTCTGAGCTGGTGAACACGAGATGTGTGAGAGTGGAGGGACCCCTTCCCATACCTCATGCTGTGTATCTCATCTGGTAGCTGGTTCATATCCTTTAATACCCTTTTTGTAGTCTGGTGAGCAAACAAGTTTTCCTGAGTTCTGTGAGCCATTCTAAAAACTTAATCAAACCCAAGGAGGGGTTGTGGGAGCCTCTGATTTGTAGTCAGTTGGTTAGAAGCACAGGTAAAAATAACCTGGGCTTGTGACTGGCATCTAAAGTGGATGCCCGTCTTGTGGGATGAGCCTGATTCTATTTCCAAGTAAATGTCAGAGTTGAGTTGAATTCTTGCACACCCCACTGGTGTCTAAGAACTGCCTGTTGGTGTGGGGAGCCTAAGCACACACAGACATACTGGAATTGGGTCCAAGGGCCCTTTTTCAAAGGTACTTATTAATTTTACAAAGAGAATAAGTTTTCAGAGCAGACACCATTCCAACCCACAATCAGCATCAACATCCCCAGTAATGGGACAGTGGCCTCCATAGATGCTTCATGAGATGACACGCTGAGACACACAATACTTCTGGAAGATTCTGGTGCAAAAATACAAAAAATGAATCTAATTGTGAGAAAAGCATCACAAGTACCCAAATGGAAGGATGTTTCATAAAATAACCGACTCCTCAAAAACGTTGAGGCTAGGAAAAACAGGGCAAGACAGAAATTTCTTCAGGTTGAAAAGGACTAGGAAGACACTAGAACTGATTCCAACATATAATTTGCGGTTTTCTCTTGTCTTTGGGGATATTAAAGGACATTATTGGGCCAATTGGTAAAATCTGAAGAAAGCCTATAGGTTAGCTAATAGTATTGTATGAGGGTGAATTTTTTAATTTTGCTTGTCTTCCTGTGGTTACTTTGCATATAAGCCCTTGTTTTTAGGAAATACTCACTTAAAGTGTTCATGGGTAGAAGGGCAGTGTCTGCAACTCACTCTCAAACGTTTCAGACAAGAATTGATATACAAACAATGATAACGTGGATGTGCTAGTGTTAACATTTGGGGAATGTGGGTAAAGGTTAGATGGAACTCCTTGTACTATGTTTGCAATTTGCTGCTAAGTCTGTAATTACCAGCCCCCCAACTCCCTCAAAAAATATCAGGAAAGTTAAAATATCTTCTGTCTTTCATCATTAAAGCCATTATTGGATGTCATTTGTGACACCAAAGGAGTCTAGTAAAGATGAAAACTTGTCAAAATGACTTGGAGTCATTAGAATTTCTTACCTTTCTACTTGTTCTCTTGGCAAGGCCCATCCTCTGCTGCGTACAGATAAATGTGACATGTGCAATATGAATTTATAAATTCCATATGTTAGAATGTACCTCTGGATATGTATCTTTAAAAAATAATAGTGGCTCAAATGTGATAGAAGTTTAGTTTCTCCCTCGGGTAACAGAACTGGGCAGGTCTGGAGGGAGGTTCAGACCGTGTCTTGCTACACCCCTCCCATGTGTGCAGCCTGGGGTCTCATGATCCAAGCTGGGGACTCAGGCTCCATGCAGCACATCTCCATTCTAATCAACAGCAACTGGAAAGGAACAAAGAAGGGGATCCACGACTCCCATTTAAGGACACTTTCTATACACTGCACAACAGTTTCAGTAACATCCTTTGTTCCAAGGCAACTTCTAGCTTCAGGAGAGGCTGTGCATTGCAGTCTGGGCCATCAAGCTCCATCCAAAAATTAGAGAGGAAGAGAATGGTAATCGGGACATGTAACAAGCCTGTGTTCTCAGGTGAGATATGTCCTCTATAAGGAAAGTCCTGCAACCATGACTTCAGTGACAGCGCTGGTGCCACCAGGCGGCATAAAGGACAGGCCGTTTCGGTAGGTGGTCAAGGACGTTGAAGTGGAGACAAGTGCTGCTGGCAAAGAGAAGAAAATGAAAATGACCACATGGACACCAGGACGTGAGAGGAAATATAGCTATGGCCTCTGCTTAATTGAGTACTACTCCATCTGAATAGGGAGAAAAGGAAGATACGGGAAACAGGGAAAAGGGAAAGATGGGAAGAAAGGACAAGAGGGCTTGGACAAGGGCGGGGGGTGGGCAGGAAGAGCAGGAGGGTGATGTCCAGCTGTTGGAGCCACTGGCAGCTGGCTCTGCAGTCCCTGGGGCTGAGGCCTCTTCCTCATCTACAAGCAGAGTTCCGGGAAGCAGAGCTGGGTCTGGGGTCAGGAACCATCGTCCACTTCCAGTGGTCATCTGTAGTGCTGGAGGCGCTTCTGACTTCACAGAAGCCTTTATACAACTAAGCTGTGTGAGCAAGCACAGCACAAAGGCCAGAAAAATAAAATAGGCTACACTGAAAAGAAATCCAACTCTGTGCAAGTAGGAATTTTAATAACTCCTGATAACTTGATCCATGGCTGTGCTACCGTCTTCAGGGACATCACAATGACTGGAAGGCTTCTTCCTTGTGAGGAGAATCAGCGGGGATATTGACCTTTCAACCAAGCCTATGGGGCAAAAAGATGAACTGAGGTCAAATTATGCACTTGAAGTTTCCGAAGGTATAGGCAAGCTGGTTCACAAAGCACTTCATTTAGAGAAAAATGATGATTCTATTACCACATCCAAGAGCTGGAAGGGACTCTTCTTTGGGTACAAATGTTTTCACAGAAGGCTGGGGAGACTGGAGTTTGCTTTATGGAAGTCTGCTCCACCCTACTCCGGAGAATTTCACGATGGAGGACCTTGCCTGTGCTGATAATTCCCAAATCTAAAACTGGTGCACGTTTGCAGGTTTTGCAGAACACCAATTAGACCCAAACTCAAAGCCCTTTGAAGAGTTTAAACCACGGTCGAGGGCCTCACCTGCTCCCAGGACGTCACACCCAAGTGGCCTCATCTGTTCTCTAGAAACACCGCAGGGGGTGGGCAAGATACCAATCAAAGAAGTGACAAGTCAGCGGGAGGGTCCTGAGGTCTCTGAGTCTAGACCCAAGCACTGCAGACTGCCTGTCCAATACAAACACACTGAGAGCAACACATGCTTGTTTCATAACATATGACAGGGCAGGAGGCCAAGCCTTTGGTCATGAGCGTGGAACCCATTTCAGCCCTGCGCGTGTCACCGTCCTCATGCTGGACCAGCCCTGCAGTGTCAGAAGTGGCGCCAGGGATCCACGCAAGTCCCTTTAAAGTGACGCCTTCTCTCTTGGCGGCAACCTTGGGTAAAATCCAGGGAGTCCCTTCTGGTATGTAAACTGGCCTGTAGGTGGAAAGTGTGAGAAACCTCCCCCAAGCCCTTCAACTGAAGAGCTATCTGCTGGGGAGAAAGATTAAAGTTAAACTAAACAGAACATAAAATGCCTAAGGGTTGTTTTTTCCCTGAAAGTGAAATTCGACTTGTAATTAAAAAACACACTTAAAAAAAAAAAAAGGACCTTAAGGGCCTATTTTCCCCCTGGCTGGTTCTTAGCCCAAACCCTCACGACTCCTTTTTATTTTGGGGGGATGACGTTGCTGCTGCTAAGTCACGTCAGTCGTGTCCGACTCTATGTGACCCCAGAGACGGTACCCAATAGGCTCCTCTGTCCCTGGGATTCTCCAGGCAAGAATACTAGAGTGGGTTGACATTTCCTTCTCAAATGCATCAAAGTGAAGTCGCTCAGTCATGTCTGACTCTTAGCGACCCCATGGACTGCAGCCTACCATGCCCCTCCATCCATGGGATTCTCCAGGCAAGAGTACTGGAGTGGGTTGCCATTGTCTTTTCCGGGGGTGACATTAGGAATCCTTAATTATTGAACTGAAGGAACTTTAAACACCATTTAATCTAATGCGCCTATCTAACAGGCAGGAAAGCCCAGGAAAGTGAAGTAATCAGCCCAGGGTCTCATCCAAACTGAAGCCTGGGTCACCCACCTTTGAGTTCAAGCTTTTCCCAGTACACCCTAACGCTTCTAAAGACCAGGCTGCCACATGAGAATTCATCACTGAACTGGGTACTTCCTGCTGTGCATATGAAAAAGCTCCACTTTGAACATTCAATGACTAGAAATACGGGAGTTAGACTTGCGGGCCCTAAATACAATTGCCAGTTACAATCAGGTCTAGGAAGGAAATGTCCTTAAACACATTATCCTATTTAAGTGCCACTTTCCCGTGACAGAAATCTTGGTTCAACTGCAAAATGCCAAAATATAGGTTACTAGGGTGTTTCAGGTTTGTTTTGTTTGCTCTTTTGATATCAGTTCGTAATCGGATCACAGGAGAGGAAAAGCAGGAAGAAAACAGGTGGGTATTTTTTTAACTCCCCACTTAGAAATTTTTGAAAGGAGTTAGCACTAGCCCTTGTGCATACTTACTTTTTCTATCCAGGCCATGGCTGTTGATGCCTGAGATCCTTACATAGCCATTCCCACTTTATATCTGGGCAAATGACTGCAGAGAGAGGCAGAAGACTTGCTCAGGGTTGGCTGACTCAGGAGCCAGTGTTTCAGGAACCGTGTTCTGGAATCAGAGGACTGGACTCTCCTCCAGGCCTACAGAGAAGTGTCAGTTCTGCCTGTAGGGTGGCAGCTTCCTCTCCCACTGCTCTGTGGCCTTCATTTCCTTTCCACTCTGCTGACTCAGGACCCAGGAAGCCTAGCTTCCTGTCAAGATCAGTGTGAGGACCGCCAGCAGAGATGCAGACTCAGCAAAGCAGTGCTTGCCCTCCGGGAGAGGCTGCAGGAGGTCAGAAAGCCAGAGGCAAAGGCAGACCCATAGAGGTGCCTATGCACGGCTCATATGCATAATTGGCCAGGGGAGACGGGAAGGGCAGATGTGAGAAAAGGCTGAAAGGCAAGACAACACA
Source organism: Tragelaphus eurycerus (assembly GCA_935064755.1). NCBI lineage: Eukaryota > Metazoa > Chordata > Mammalia > Artiodactyla > Bovidae > Tragelaphus > Tragelaphus eurycerus. The sequence continues at coordinate 764,361 of CAKXYN010000264.1, read as the reverse complement.
GATGAACGCAGAGGACACGATGTGAAGAGAAACTAGCTGGACACAGAAAGACAGCCACGCTGTGTCTCACATGTGTCTCACTTACATGTCTCACTTACAAGTCAAACTCCTAGAACCAGAGAGCGGAATGGTGGTTGTCGGGAGCTGGGGAGTGGGGGAAATGGGGAGAGGTTGGTCAAAGGGCACAAACTTTCGGTTATAAGATGATGAAGTTGTAAAGATCTAACTATAGCATGTTAACTCCAGTTAACAACACTGCACTGAGCACTGGAAATCAGCTAAGAGAGTGGATCTTTAGTGTTCTCAGTCCTCACTCCTCCCCCAAAAGGTTAGGTGATGAACGTATTAATTGTAATCATTTCACAATGTGTATGCATGTTAAGTCATCATGTGGTACACCTTAAAAAACTTGCTTTGTACAACCTAAAAAAAAAAAACAACTGAGAAAAGCAAGTAGGCAAGTTTGAGGATGCCAGAAATTCTTTAAAAATCTATTTCCTTTCAGAAAGAAATATATGCCTTTGTTAGGAAGGAGAAAAATATAGTCTTTTGTTTGTTAAATCTATCCAATGAGTTTTAAGTTATTTGTTTTTAAATTGGGATGAAACTCACATAAAATTAATCAAATTTAGTATGCTTTCATGATGTGCAGCCCCCGCGTCTGGTTTCAAACATTTCCAGCACTCCAAAAGAAAACGCTACACCCACCAGTCACTGCCCCTCCTTCCTGCCCCAGCCCCTGCTTACAGAGCTGCTTCATGAGCTGAGGGGCTGCATCCACAAACAAGTGGGAAGAGTTGCAGGACTGTTGCAGGAAGGGGGACCCCCTTCCAGGGCCTGAAACCGGGCTCTTGTCTAACACTCGAAAATGAATTGTCCGAGGAGACACATGTGCTGACAAAGCAAGAGATTTTATTGGAAAGGGCCCCCGGGGGAGAGCAGCAGGGTAAGGGAACCCAGGAGAACAGCTCTGTCTCATGGCTTGCAGTCTTGGGTTTTACGGTGATGGGATTAGTTTCCGGGTTGTCTTTGGCCAATCATTCTGACTCAAGAGTCCTTCCTGGTGGTGCACGCCTTGTTCAGCCAAGATGGATGCCAGAGAGAAGGATTCTGGGAGGTGGTCGGACATGTGGTGTCTCCTTTTGACCTTTCCCAAACTCTTCTGGTTGGTGGTGGCTTATTAGGTCTGTGTTCCTTACCAGGACCTCCTGTCGTAAAACAGCTCATGAAAATGGTTACTATGGTGCCTGGCCAGGGTGGGCGGTTTTAATCATTGTGATTCCCCTAACAGGACCATGAAACTAGAGTAAAGGATCACGCCTTCCATCTGGCTTCACTGGGGCTGGAAGGAAAAGCCCAGAGCTGCTTGTGTTACACAGCTGCTTCTGCTGCCCCAGGGCAGACTGGCACCCTGTGCCCACTCTCCACTGTCTCTTGTCCCCCAGATTATTGTCCTTGATACCAGTCTGGCCAGGGACCAGGTAAATGTTAGGACCCTTCATAGAGTAGCGTGTGTGTGCGCTAAGTGGCCTCAGTTGTGCCTGACTCTTTGCAACCCTATGGACTGTAGCCCGCCAGGCTCCTCTGTCCATGGGATTCTCCACGTAAGAATACTGGAGTGGGCTGTTATTTCCTCCTCCAAGGGAATCTTCCTGACCCAGGGATGGAACCTGCATCTTTCACGTCTCCTCCATTGGCAGGCAGGTTCTTTACCACTAGCGCCACCATCACTGAGGCTTAAAAAAAACTAAGACAACAGTCCATATTATAGATCCATGTTATAAAACGTCACTTCAGGCAACTCAGGACGTTCACACCTGTGAAGGTGAGCTCAACCCTGAATTTTATCACAATCGTCACCTTGCTAAATGTGTATCTTTCAACACTATATCTTAATTTTACTTGCATTTTGAACTTTGTATAAATGGATTTACAAGGCACGGACTCTTTTGTAATAAACTGTGTTAGGCTTAGCATCCTTTGTGAGATTTGTTCATGCTGTTGAATGTAACAGTTGTTCATTCTTTTTCATGGCTGTGCAGCATGCCATTGTGTAACGTACAGTAGTTTATTTACTTATTTTTGTATGGATACACTTTTATGTAGCTTCTTTTCCCCGGTTTATATAGTTATAATTGACAGATAAAACTGTATGTATTTAAATTGTACAATATGATGATTTGATTATTTTCCTGCTGTGGCTAACAGGTTCTACCCAACGCCTGGTTGTTACAAATAATGCTACTATGAGCACTCTTGTACATGTCTTTTGGTGTACAAGTTCACATATTTCTGTTAGGCGTATTCCTAATGTGAGATGGTGGATTATAGTGCAGTTTCATTTAGCAGATGCTGCCAAACAGATTTTCAAAGTGGTCATACCAATTTAAACTCTCCCTAACTCCGAGAGATTCTCTTGTTCCCGTCTTATCACTAGTCTTGACAATTTTTTATTGGATTTTAGCAATTCTGCTGGGTGTGCTGTAATAATTCATTATGATTTCAGTTTGTCTATCCCCGATTATTGATGAGGTTGAACACTTTTAAACATGTTAATTGGTCATTTGGATATTCTCTTTGATGTACTGCTTGTTGAAATCTTTTACCTACTTTTCTTCAGGGTTTTTTTCTTTTTGATCTGAGAGTTGTTTATATACGCTGGAGATGAGCCCTTTGCGCTGCAAATCTCTCTTCCTACTGTAATGTGCTTTGTGCCACTATTGAAGTATATCATGGTATCTTTAAATGCATAGAAATTCTTAACTTTAATGCAGTTTTTTTTTCTTTTTGGTTAGTGGTTTTTATATCACATTGAAGAAGTCTTTCATATTCTCAGGTCATGAAGACAGTCTTCAATATTATCTTCTAATTCTGAACTCTTGGCAGCCACTTGGGGCTATTTAAGTGAAAATTAATTAAAATGAAATAAAATTCAGTCCTTTAGTTACCTGTATTGGACAGTACAGGTCATAGAATGTTTCCATTTTCTCATCTGCACTGTTGTAGAAGCTTTAGCGTTTTGTCTTTCAGCGTTAGATCTAAAACCACCTGATGCTAATTTCTGTTTATGGTGTGGAGTGATCAGGTTCCATTTTCTGTAAGGATATCCAACTGTCCTAGCACCATGTAATGACAAAGACGTCCTCCACAGGTCTAGATTTCCACCTTTCAAGGAAATCAAGCATTCAAAAAGGAACTGTGTCTATGTTCTCTATTCTTTTTATGTATTTGTATCCAAACCACATTGTCTTCATTTCCGTAGCTTTACACTGTTTTCATATCTGGTAGAGCACGCCCACCTACCTCCTGTTTCTTCAAGAGTGTCTTGATAATTTCTCAACCTCTGCATTTCCTAATAAATTCAGAATTGCTTTACCATTGTATGGTGTTTATATCTTTTTGTCTATTTTATTCTTTTTAAAATAATGTTTGCATTTGTCCTGTATATATATATATATACATACACACACACACACATTACATAAAGCGTTTCTCCTCCAAATCTGTCAATCCTTAAATACAGCCCCACAGAACATTTGTTAACTTCCTACTTTCAAAAACTTACTATGGGAAATACTCTTTGGAAATAAATGTATTATAGTGCAAAAAATATTGCATAAAGATCAATATTTGGAGATTTTTATATGAAATTAAGAGACGCTTGCTCCTTGGAAGGAAAGTTATGACCAACCTAGATGGCATATTAAAAAGCTGAGACATTACTTTGCCAACAAAGGTTCGCCTAGTCAAGGCTATGGTCTTTCCTGTGGTCATGTATGGATGTGAGAGCTGGACTGTGAAGAAGGCTGAGCGCCGAAGAATTGATGCTTTTGAACTGTGGTGTTGGAGAAGACTCTTGAGAGTCCCTTGGACTGCAAGGAGATCCAACCAGTCCATTCTGAAGGAGATCAGCCCTGGGATTTCTTTGGAAGGAATGATGCTAAAGCTGAAACTCCAGTATTTTGGCCACCTCATGCGAAGAGTTGACTCATTGGAGAAGACTCTGATGCTGAGAGGGATTGGGGGCAGGAGGAGAAGGGGAAAACAGAGGATGAGATGGCTGGATGGCATCACCGACTCGATGGATATGAGTCTCAGTGACCTCCAGGAGTTGGTGATGGACAGGGAGGCCTGGCGTGCTGCAGTTCATGGGGTCGCAAAGAGTCAGACACAACTGAGCGACTGATCTGATCTGATATGGTTGCATATCATCTATAGAGCATTTAGCCATGAACTGACCTCTTGAACATACCGAGTCTTTAAAAACCAGGAGTATGGTATGCAGGTCATGGTGCAGAAACAGACGCTTAGTGGAATTTGGATGGCAAAAGTTTACAAGGGAAAAGGCAAGACCCAGAATTGGGGAGAGGAAGCAATCTGATCCATACCAGACAGAGCACCCACTGGCTGCCCTAGTGCGTTGCTCTGGGGCATTTACTGTTGTCGAGTGTCCTCTGTTGGGCTGCATGTCCATGCTGAGTCACAGTGCAGGTTGCCTGGGCAGGGCGGGCAGAGTATGACCCCAGGCAAAGCAGCACTCGGCAGCCCAGTGAGGCCCCATGGTGCTGCCAGTTCGAAGCGGTCACTCCCCAAGACTGGGCAGCGTGTCTCTCCCCAAAAGAGGTGGGATGTATCTGGTTATTTCCAGGTCTGCACAGTTCATCCTAAAGCCTTTTGCTTCCCCACCTATCATGGCGATCCTTGAACTTCCACTTTTCTAATAGCGAGTATAACCCGAGATCCTTAAGATGTTAGATCCTGCATCTCAAGAGAGCCCTCCCAAGCCAACAGACTTTTCTTCACCGTTTTATATTCTGGTCCCTTGATCAAGCGAGCTTAGAGTTCAGTTCCTGGATGCTGGTGAGGGCCTGCAGGTCCTGTGGAACGTAATCCCTTAGCGTCCCTAACCCTATGTACTGCCAAGTTCAGCCAGTGATAGGCCTAGTGACCCAGGAGGGAACCCATGCTCTTCTCAGGGGCAGGCTTCTGTGTGGTGTTCCAGAAGGTTGGGAGTGTTGGCTCTTCTAGTGGGTTTGGGGATGGGCCACTTCTGCAGGCTCGGAAGGTCCACAGGAAGCCGGGGGAGTCAAAATCTTCATCATCGCCCATCTACCTCCATCCCATCCAGGGCCTGACCTAGGCATGAGAGACCTGCCTTTGCTGGGTGCTTAATCCTCATGGTCTAGGTCCTCAGCTTTCTCTGCCTTGTCACGGTAGGAGATGAGAGCTTCATGCAACCAGGAAGGCCTCTAGTTTTCATACCTGGCTTTCAGTTGCTCATTACTTTCAGCTCTTTGGCATCTTTCTGTAGAACACTGACAATGCACACCAATGGCCATCCAAACCAATTATTTCTACAGCAACTACTTCCTCCACTGCATCTGCCAGTGCTTTCACTTCGACCAGCACACCCCGCCTTATGTACCAACGGAGTGTGAACAACTGAACCAGCACCTTGTGCAGAGCGCTGCCTGAGACCCACCTGCCTCCACCAGGGTGGGGAGCCTCCTCTGAACCCATCTTATCACTTGCTGAGACCTCTCCTGAGTCAGCCATCACAGGTTAGTCTTCAGAGGCTGAGTTGAGGTGCACGATGTTTATGAGGGATCAACACTTGTCGGAGGAAGTGAAGGCAGCAAGATAAGGCTTAGCAAGGGGCCAGACAGCAATGCCGGCCCCACAGAACTCTAGTCAAGGCAGCAGGGAGTTGCCCAGGATTTTGGGGTGTCCTGTATTTGGTAGAAATGGCCCTAAGTATGTCCCTGCCTCGCTTCTCACTGGTTGTATGCAGCTCTGGGACCTGTGTCACCTCAGGGAAGGGAGCTCTCTGCAGCTGGAGGCTTCGTGCAGGCCACACCTGCACGGCTGAATGGAAAGTTCTTTTCTGAAGGGCAACCAGAAGACAGTTCCCTGTCTGCCACACATGGTGCCCTCTCATTTATTTAGGTCTTCCTTCATTCCCTTCCAGAATGGTTAGTTTTGCATAGAATTCTGGTATATGTTTCAACTCATATATTCTTATGTAGCCAATATTTTGCCACTGTGTAGGGTATCTTTTTTTGTGTGATCACCTTTAAATGAAAAAAAAAACTGAACTCTAGATGATTTATAATGATTGTGTTTTAGGTGGACAGCAAAGTGATGCATGCACATATATATGTGTGTATATATAAATATATATACACACACACACACTTTTTCAGTCTTTTCCACTACAGGTTATTACAAGATATTAAGTACAGTTCCCTGTACTATACAGTAAATACCTGTTTATCTGTTTTACATATAGAGGTGTGTATCTATTAATCCCATACCACTAATTTATCCCTCCCTACTTTCCCTTTTGGTAACCGTAAGTTTGTTTTCTATGACTGTGAGTCTATTTCTGTTTTATAAGTAAGTTCATTTGTGTTATTTTGTTTAGACTCCACATGTAAGTTGTATCATATACTAATTTTCTTTATCTGACTTACCTCACACAGCATGGTCACCTCTAGGTCCATCCATGGTGCTGCAAATGGCAACATTTCATTGTTTTAATGGCTGAGTAGTCTTCCATGCCTTGGTTATTGCAAACAGCGCTGCTACAAACACTGCTGTACATGTATTAGATTTCTTTTTAAACTTTTTATATTCTGATTATTGCTTTATATAGGATATACTAGTATGTAGAAATACATTTTAATATTAACAACTTTGCCAACCTCACTTGTTAATTCTCATTGTGCATTTGTGGATTTTTAAACACATGTATCAGGTTATCTTGTAAACACCATTTCTTCCATTTCAGACCTACACCTTTCAGGTTTTTTTTTTTTGGACTATTTATTGCACAGGCTTGGTCTATATGTCTGTACACTACTTAGTGTGTTTGTTGAAGAGTGTGTATGCCGTTTATCAAGTTCAGAAAATTCCTCTTTATTCCTACTTTGCTAGTACTTACATCAAAAAAATCAAAAGTAGTGCTGAACTTTATTCAACATCTTTTTCTGATTTTTGAATGTCAAACCAAACTAACATTCATCGAAAACTCCACCTTGGTTGTGATGTACATCAGCTTTACACATTGCTGGATTCATTCTGCTGATCATTTGTTTAAAGTTTATGAGTGAGATTAGCTTGTTATATTTTTGTAATGTCTTTGCTAGGTTTTAGTATCAAGGCAGTGTGGCCGTCATAGAACGGTTAGGGACTATTTCCTTTTTCTATTCTTTGAAAAGAAGATTGGTGCTATATTTTCTTTAAACATAACTCACTGAACTCACTGATGAAGCTGTCTGGGCCTGGAGTTCTCTTGGTAGGAAGATTTAAAATTACAGACTTAATTTAAAATAGAGGATTTAAGACTAGTCAGATGTAGGACTGATTGTGCCAGTTTGGAAAAACTGTATTTTCAAGAAACTTGTTTATTTCAATCAAATTTTCATACTTATTGTCATAAAGCTGTTCATAACATTCTCTTTTTAATGATTGAAGAATCTGTAGAAATGTTTTCATTTTTTTGCTATTTGTGCTTTAATTAGTCCCCCATGAGGGGTTTATCATTTTATCACTTTTCAATTAACTTTTGACTATTTCCATTTATTTGCACATTCTTTGTGCTTAATTAGCTGTTTTTCTAACTTCTCATGAAAAGTACTTTATTTGTATTTCAATCTTATTTTTTAATATATGCTTTAAAAAACTTTCCAAGTTAGCATGGCCCTAACGACATCTTCAAAAGCAGAGACATCACTTTGCCAACAAAGGTTCGCCTAGTCAAGGCTATGGTCTTTCCTGTGGTCATGTATGGATGTGAGAGCTGGACTGTGAAGAAGGCTGAGCGCCGAAGAATTGATGCTTTTGAACTGTGGTGTTGGAGAAGACTCTTGAGAGTCCCTTGGACTGCAAGGAGATCCAACCAGTCCATTCTGAAGGAGATCAGCCCTGGGATTTCTTTGGAAGGAATGATGCTAAAGCTGAAACTCCAGTATTTTGGCCACCTCATGCGAAGAGTTGACTCATTGGAGAAGACTCTGATGCTGGGAGGGATTGACGGCAGGAGGAGAAGGGGACGACAGAGGATGAGATGGCTGGATGGCATCACTGACTCGATGAATGTGTGTCTGAGTGACCTCCGAGAGCTGGTGATGGATAGGGAGGCCTGGCGTGCTGCAGTTCATGGGGTCGCAAAGAGTCGGACACGACTGAGCGACTGATCTGATCTGAATGACATCTTAATTACAGGATATAAGTTTCAAAACTTTCAGCATATTTTCTAGTTCCCACTAGGATTTTCCAAATCCATCAGTTATTCAGGAGTATATATGGACTTCAAATATGTAGATATTTTCTACTTACTTTTTCTCTTGTTTTCTGGCTTAATTGCATCACTGTCTGAGAATGTACTCTATATGACTTAGAACATCTGAAATTTGTTGAGACTTGCTATATGGCCCAGCATATTCATAAACATTCCATGTATACTTGGGAAAACTCTGTGATCTGTGGTTGTGGCTGGAGTATTCTGTATGTATCTATCTATCTATAATATGTATCTTTTAGGTCAAGTCTGCTTATCCAATTGTTCAAATCTGCTTCTTACCATTCTCCATCTGCTCTTTTGAACACTTACTGATATACACATCTCGCAAGATATTTGTGGGTTGGTCTCTACCTCTTTGTAATTCTGCCCATGCTTTTTCCTTTGTCTCGTTTGTGGTGAGGCTATGTGTGCTAGGCACACACAAATATGAAACTGCTACATCTTCTTGGTAATGAATACCTTTATCATAGAGTGTCCCTCCTCGCTTCTAGCAATGCTTTTTTTTTGCCATAAAGCCTACTTTCTTTTGGTAGTTTTTGCATGGTTTGTCTTTTTACATTTTTGTTTTTCTTTTAAAAATTGTGGTAAAATGCACAGAGAATTTACCATCTTAACCATCAAAAATTTTAAAAGTTGTGCTAAACACTACGTAACAAATTTACCATTTTACAGTTGTACAGTTCGGTAATGTTAAGTACATTTACATTTAATTTAAGTAATCTCCAGAAGTCTTTTCGTCTCACCAAACTGAAAACTCTACTGTATATCCAGCTAACAAATCCCCATTCTTCTTCCCCCTCCCCCTTGGCAATCACCCTTTCTGCTTTCTGTGTAAGAACCTGACTACTATAGGTTGTTGCTGTTCAGTCACTAAGTCGTGTCCAACTCTTTGTGACCCCCTAGACTGCAGCACACCAGGCTTCTCTGTCCTCCACTATCTCCTGGAGTTTGCTCAAACTTATGCCATAGAGCTATCTCATCCTGTGTCATCATCCCCTTCTCCTCCTGCCTTCAATCTTTCCCAGCACACATACAGACTGAAAGTGAGGGGCTGGAAAAAATATTTCATGGAATGGAAATCAAAAGAAAGCTGGAGTAGCAGTACTCACATCAGACAAAACAGACTTTAAAATAAAGATTATTATAAGTGATAATAAATTAAAAGACCCTTGCTCCTTGGAAGAAAAGCTGGCAAATCCGAGCTGTGCTTTAGTCGTTCAGTCGTGTCTGACTCTTTGCGACCCCATGGACTGCAGCCTGCCAGACTCCCCAGTCCATGGGGATGCTCCTGGCAGGAATAATGGAGTGGGCTGCCATACCCTAGATAGTGTATTTTAAAAAGCTGAGACATCACTTTACTGACAAAGGTCTGTCTACTCAAACGCACGGTTTCTCCAGTAGTCACGTATGGATGTGAAAGTTGGATCATAAAGAAGGCTGATCAAAGATGAAGTTTGAAAGACAGGAGTGATTGTGGCCTAAACAATTAAAGGATGGAGTTACAATAGTGGAGCTGGGGAAGACTGTGGTGGAGCACATTTATTGGGGGAGGTCAAGAATGCCCCTCTGGACATGTAAGTGTGAGTCTATCAGAGATTTAAGTAGGGATGCTAAGAAGTTGTTGGCTAAGATTCTGAAGCTCAGGAGAAAGCTTTGGACTTGAACTACAGGTTTAGAGTTCTTTCTCAGGGTAAAGATGGTATTTAAAACCTCAAGCCTGGAAGAAGGGCTTTCCAGGTGGAGCTAATAGTAAAGGACCCACCTGCCAATGCAGGAGACATAAAAGACATGGGTCTGATCCCTTGGTCAGGACTGTTCTCTGGAGGAGGGCATGGCAACCCACTCCAGTACTCTTGCCTGGAGAATTCCATGGACAGAGGAGCCTCGGAGGTATAGTCCACAGAGTCAGACACGACTGAAGCGACTTCGCACAGCACAGGCTGGATGGGAAGGAGAGGCGGTGTAGCTGAGTAAGACAGACCCAAGGGCTGAGCTGCAGGGCTGCAAGGAAGAAGACACAGCCTTTGCAGGGCGGGGCTGAAAACACACAGGAAGCAAAGAGGGGTGACTGGGGAGTTATCTCAAGCTGTCACTCATCAGATTAGAATCAGAATGAAGTCCCATTAATGGTGGTCAAGGAGTCTGTGTTCCTTAACTCCCATCCTGCCTGCCTGCCTCCAGCCGAGTGTTTGGTGCGCCCCACCTTCAGCTGCTCATTCCATGCTTCTGCACTCTCACCACCACCCCTCACTCTCATTAAGGTTTGGTGATTCATTCAACAAATGTTTGCTGAAATGTTTTTGTATGCTCCAGGCCCTGGTGGAGGCACTGAGTGAGCAAGCTGGACAAAGCCTGTGCCCCTATGCAGCTCATTTTCCAAGGCTGTGGGCAGATTTAACAGTCAATCAACAGACAGACAGACAAGAACACTTCTAACCCTACTCTGGTTAAGGGGATCATGAAAAGTCTCTTCCAGGAGGTGCCATCTGAGCTGTGCCCTGAGTGCTGAACAGATGATGACTGTCCCATCTGGGGGACAAGGATCTGGCTGGAGGGAGGCTTGCAGGGGACACAGAAGGACAGCGTGCTATCATGGTGAGGGGGCAGTCCCAGGAGCTCGTAGGCTACTGTTAGAAATCTGATTTTATTCTAAGGTGTTGGGGACACCTTCCCTGAGGTTGAGGAGTCAAGTGATACAATTAACATTGCACAGACCTCGCTGGGTTGGTTGGTCAGATGGAGAAGACTGTCAGGGGCAAAGTACAGGCAGGGAGAGGAGTTTGTAGGGTTTTCTAGTTCAGGTTACAGTCTTGGAGGAGGACTGGCCGGATGCACCTTGGATTGGATGAATGGGTGCAACAGTCGCCAGCATCGCTCTTCTCTGGTCCAGGCCCACAAAGGGCCAAGAAAAGTACCTACTAAAGAGATGTTGGTCCAGCCACAGTTGTTGCCCTCCGCTTACTGAGTGCTGAATTATAGTAAACTCAGACCACACATATAAACGTCCTGGGTAAACACAGGGCAAGCAATAAATCAGTGCACGGGAGTGGGTAGCCAGGTGCAGAAGTGGGACTGGAAACAGAGTGACTGGCTACCACCCTGTGGAGAGGAGTCTTTGGAACCTTCTCTAGCCCAGAGAGACGGTCCATTTCCCAGCGGGCAAGGGCTAGAGGGCCGTGAGCAGCGCGGCCTCCGCGTCCCCCAGGTCAATGCCCCTCCCGGCAGCAGGGACGGTGGGGCTTGGATTGTCTAAGAACCTGGCTCCAGGCTCCAGATTCCCAACTCGTTCGGAGCTCAGAAGAAGCGGTGACTCAGGGGAGGCCGGCCTGGAGTGACTCATTACCTCGCTCCCTCCCTCACTGCTGACCCCGGGCCAATCTCTTAATGAGTCTACACCCCACTCTTCTCTTTGGGCCGGGACGATTGCCTGGTGGAGTTTTTAACGCCCCGGGGGCAGGGCTTATGTCAGCAAGCGTCCAGGTTCCTCGAGAGAGGCTTCTCCTAGGGTCTGGAGGAGCGGAAAAGTTGGGTGGACCCCAAGGTCCCAGGTCCTCCCCGTGCACTGAACGGGGCGTTTAATGCCTGTGCATTCTTCTAATTTCAGAGCCTTTCAACAGCATTCACACAGAATACAATTTCGCAAGTCTCGATGTCCTGGAGGATTTTCCCTTGGACACCTTTTTGTAAAAATCTGCTTGGGGGTGGGGAGGAGCAATCTGAGTCCCCAAAGTCTGCAAAGCACAGCCCAGAGGCAATGAGTGAGAGCTCCGCAGACAGACCTACGCTCCCTGGGGCAAGGGGCCCGCTGCGCGAGGGCGCCGGCGGTGCTTGGCCCACCCCGCGCCAAGGAATGCGGGCGGAGGGCGTGGGGGACAGTCTCGCCGTCCCGCGAGGGGCCCTCGGGCAGCAGCCGGATGCCAGGCGGCGGGGTCGCTCGCCTGGACGACTCAGAGCGCGCCCCCACCCCCCGGGACCCGGCAGGTGGACAGCGACGAGCGCTCCCCCTCTCCCCGGCCCGGCGCCGGGACCCTCCCCCGAGCCCTTTGCGCCCCTGCGCCCCGGCCCGAGCGCGCAGGCGGCGCCCCCGTTACCTGCCCGGGGAAGTCCTAGATCGCGCGCGGCGCGGACTGCAGAAGGGCGGACTCGGCCGAGCGAGGCCACATTCCTAGGGGAGGGGTCTCCGTCTGAGGGTTGCGGATCGCGATGCCGGCCCGGGAGGAGCCCGCGGAAGGGAGCCGCAAGCGGGTAAAAGTTGCTTTTCGCCTCGTGCCCCCTGCCCCTGCCGCGAAGCCGGCCTCCGCAGGGTCCCGGGCCGTTGAGCGGCTGGACACACCTTCCGTCCGCGTACGCGGCGGCCCAGCGCCGGCGCTCGGGCCCCGGCCCGGGGAGCAGAAGCCCGCCGGCGGGCGGCTAGGGTCCGGGGCGGAAACCGACGCAGCAGCGCGCACAGACGAATCTGAGCGGCTCCTCGCCGCCGGCGCGGGAAGCCCGCGGCCGATCAGACTCAGACTTGGGGTGTCCGCCCGCCCCGGGGGCGCGCCGGGGCCCGCGTGGACGCGAGGGGTGGGGGAAGGGAGGCCGGCAGCGGCGGCGGCCGCAGAGACCCGGAGCCCCGTTTTAAAGATGGGGGCGGATTTTAAACGCAAACAGCCGGCGGAGGGGAGGGGCCGCGCGGCAGGCGGCGGACAACTTTCCGCGCCGGAGGTGCGGCCGGAGGGGCGGCGCCGGCGGAGGCGGGAGTCGGGGGCCGAGGGGAGTCACTTTAAAGGCTCTTTCTTACCCACAATGCTTTGTGGGGACGTTGACAAGTGGATCCAAGATGGCGTAGAAAGTAATGACAGGTAAGTCCTGACTTCCCCTTTCGCCGCCGCCGGGACCGCTCCGCGAGCTGCCGGCGCCCTCCGGGGAGGCGCTGGGCTCCCTTCTGGCCCCTCGGGCCCCGGCAGGGGCGGCCCCGGCGCGAGCCGGAGGCCCGGGCGGCCCGCGGCGGGGCCTGGGAAGCGGGGCTCGTCGAGGCGAGGCCCGGACGCTGGGGCTGTTTACAGCCGCTTCCCCTCCCGATCCCCTTCCCCTTCCCCTCCGCCGGGGGCCGCGCCGCCCTCCGCCCAGGCCTCGGAGCAGGCCTCGCGGACCCCGCAGCGGGCCCGCGGCAGGCTCGTCCGCGCCGGGCTCCCGGGAGGCTCGCGCCCCTCGGCGGGGTCGCCGCTGGGGGCGGGGAGCGCGCGGGCCTCCCACGCCCCGCTCGACTGCCCCTCTGGGATCGGACTTCTGCCCGCGTGGGGGCGGGGGCCGGGAAAGGTGGGCCGGGGGCCCCTGCCTCCCTAGCCGGGGGCTGTTTCCTGAGCTTCACTTTCTTACCCCCCTTTCTCCGCCCCCTCCTCGGAAATTCTCATTGGCCCTGGAGCACATCAACAAAAATAAAAACAGACGATCCTTTCCGGAGATTCCTCTAAAACTCCCCTTTTCTAGAGCTAAAGGACTGCAGTTTCGTCTAAGGAACTTTGATTCCTCTCTCCCCAAATTATTTGAGCTCTCTGCACTCTCTCCTTTGCTGAGGATCCTCCAGCCCGGTTTGGAAATCAGGGTTTTAGGATTCTTCTTGGATTGAAATCCTCAGGTTTTGTTTGAAATTCAGAATTGTTGTTCCTTCACCCTCGCCACTTACACTTTTCAGGCAAATCATTAATATAATAATGTATATATAACTCTAGACATAGTGGATTTCTAGAGTTGGGTGTGGGGGAGGGGGTTGGGGAGTAGAGTCGTCCTGGCTTGCTTGTTCTGAATTTTGCACTCCTGGGCTTCCGTCTATGGGGTCGCACAGAGTCGGGCACGGCTGAAGCGACTTAGCAGCAGCAGCAAACTCAAATGAAAGGATTTCGTCCCCTTCGTCTCTTCTTTTTAATTCTTTTTGAAAGTCCAGTCTGTAAGAGATGACTTTTTTATGTTTTGGATTTTAAGAGCGTTTTATAATTTATTCTTTTATCACACAGAGAGGAAATGTTTTTATTTTAAAGTAAAACAGACTCATTTACAAAGCTGCATACTGTACCATTTTGGTAGCTTTTTCCATTTGAAATTTAGGTGCCCTTTCACTTCACGTTGATAGAACGTTTGCTACTACTGATCTTGTCTCTTACTGGTGTTGTATATACACATTTTACTTTTCTATTTGCCTCAGGAATTGGATGAAGTAATTGATCACTAAAGAACTACAGTGCTGGTGAGATGTGTAAGGTGAGATTGCAGTTAAAAATGATTTACCTGTTTTCCTTCTTTATTTTAATCAAGTCATAAGGGTAAGACTGAAGCTAAATAATTGGATGGGACTATCTTTATTTCCAAATGAGTCCCTCTGTCAGATGGGTGTAGAGGCTGAGCTGGATTCGGAAAAGAAGACTGTGTCAAGTGTACAGACTTTTCAGGGACTCCAGCACACACGACGGTAGTGGAGCTTATCCAGAGCCAAATGTTATTAGGAGCCATCCTTGATGAGTGTCTTTTCCAGGGGTAATTATAGTTTGCCTATTTAAATTTCCTTGTGTAACTTTAATTGAATGTCTTAATTTTATCTGTGTCCTGGTGTTTATGACTTGCTGTACATCGAGTGTGATTGTGTATGTGGATTTTGTGTGTCTTGTGTCAAGTACACCCTTTCCATTGGAAAGAATTATTTTAGGCAAATCCTACTTTTATTTTCTGAAAAATGGAATAATGCTGGTCTCTCTCATAATTATTTTGAATTATAATAGTGTTGAGTTTTGGTTAACTTATTATGGAGAAGACTGGCTTTTCATTATTTTCTGGTCACATGTAATATGTGAAGTCAAAGTGTTGTTTTACTTAAGCCAACTTGTAAGGCTTTGGATTTATAGAACAGGACTGATACAGTGTCAATGAACAGTACTGGGGAGGAGAGTGGTTTGCTAATTTTACATTCTTCACAAGCAGTTTTCTCAACTTGAAAAAAAAATATCTTTTTAAAAAAATTTTAGGCATTGTAGATGTACTATACAGTGTGTTTAAGTGTGTGTGTCTATAAAAATACTATACTGTGGTTTATTGAGAACATGTAAGTTTTGGTAGATTGGTTACTGCAGTTTTTTGTGTTTTTTTTTTTTTTTTTTTTTCCTTTAGTACATCTGGATAGCCTTTGTATTTTGAAATCCTCTCTATCACATGTCTAGAAGAATAAGCTGTGCTTTATTGTTTTCGAGATTGAGGCATACAATTGACATTTTTGCCTTAAAAAAAAAAAAAAAAACTTGGGAGAGGAAGGTGGACATAAACTAAGACCCTTTTGTAAATGCACATACCACATTTGGTTGTGTTTTGAAACTCAATAGTGCTTGTGTGTATCACGTATATTTTTTATTTTTATTCTTAGAGCAAATATGGATTTAAAAATTTATTTTCAGCTTACTGATGGAGGCATATTCATGGCTTAGATCTCCCAATGTGTACCTTTCTTTTTTTTTTTTTATTTACATATTACTTTGTGGAAAGAATCACTTAATCTACTTTTTGGCCTATGGAGGTGTTTGTTTATAATCCAAAAGGGGATATTTAGAAATAGGTAATCTTATATGGCTAGTGTTGTTTGGCCTGAACTGTGTTAAGAAATTTTCCACAAAGACGTTTTCCACAATTTTCACACCTGTAGATCCTGTGAAGTGTTAGTATTCACTTCAAAGTGAAGCTGGTGTTTGGCCACCAAGCAGGTTTTTACACTAAGCATTCTCAAATGGGAAGTGCCATAGTGTAGAAGTTTGGGTGAAGTGAGAGTCTGTGTCTTTGACATGAATAAAGACACAGCTTTTTCAGTCTGTCCTTTTGGTTGGGGAGTAGGACACTATTTCAGGGAAGGCTATAGTTTTTGGGAGTCAGTAAGTACTTCTCTATCAGCTGTACACTTGGATTTTGTGATTACTACCAAGAAGTTTCATTTCGGATACCATAAATACTCAGGCTGGATTGTTTTAAAGTCTGTACACAATTTATTGACAGTCCAGTGTTTTACTGGAAAAGGGAGTGATGCCAAAATAATAGTAGAAATCATTCCTACTTGCAAAGTGCCTTGTGGAATTTAAGAATATAGAGCATACTCACAAAAAGCTAAGAATTTTGAGGAGAGCCCTACAAATAGGTAGACCAGACCTTAGACATGCAGTTTTGTTCTCTGTGTAAGAAGCAGGCATGGCATTGATATCAAATGCAAATAAGCCTCTCATTATCTGTCCGACTCTATTTTTAAGACTCCAGATACACGCCCAGCACAGGAAATAAGGTCCTTTGCCTGTTGTTTTAAATGCATAGAAAATTTGGGGCCAAGTTTATCAACTTGGCAAACGAGAGAGGCAGAGGAGCTACTTAAAAATTATAAACAGATTGTTATGGTTGTTTATTTCCATCAACTTAGATAAGTGTACATGCAAATATTTGATTTCTGAGTAATATTTTGAAATGTTTTCTAGGAGGGAACTATGATATGTGTGGAGAGTGTGGCTCCTCCAGCTTACGTTCATTTAAGTTACTGGCTGTAGTCAGGGTGATTTCTATAATGCTGGCTAGGAGCAGCATAAAACTTAGTAGTCTGTCACCTCTGAGGTGGCTGGGATAATACCCCTGAGTTAACCTGAATTTAACAGAGTTAATATTCTTCTTTCAGTAATAAATAGTAGATGTAACATGAAGATTTTTAATTTCTATGTATCTATCTATATATACATATGTGTGCATACATCTTCTTTCTTTTTTAAAGCTACCACTTGTCTAAAGAATACTGAAAGCTTTCAACATACTACTAAACAATCACACTAACTGGTTTGCCTATGTAAGTGGTACTGGGTCAGTTTCTCCAAGAGCAGGAAGTTATCTGGTAAAACCAGAGTTGGTGTGTTCAACTTGTTTTGAGCCCAGAAACCCCTGATTCATCATTAGGTTCTTCAACGAATGCATGGCATATTTTTTGACTGAACCATCCTGAAGTATGAATGTTTGTGATTTTTGTCATTTCTATGTCATATTTTAGTTGTTCTCTGCACATCTGAATTTGCCTTTTTGCTTTCTTCTGTGGATCTTCTTGTATGAAAATATTCCTGTGAGGCGAGCTTCCTATCAGTGAGCAATATGTGTAAATAATATAGGTTTAAAAAATTACTTATTTTTATGTAAAACTGATGCGTGCCATGGTACACAAACCTGAGCCATGCTTAAGTGTATAAAGTAAAAAAGATGAAGAAAAAAGCCTCTTCTCCTTCCTCCACCTGCGGTCCTGCTCCCCTGATCTGAGGCAGAAACAGGTGGTGTCATCGGCCTCTGGAGGAGCCCTTTTCTGAGGCGCCCTGGCAGCTGGAGGGTGGGGAGGGCATGGCCACTGAGCTCGCTTACATGCTGTGCGGGGATGATTCCGCCCTTGTTTCCTGTGATGTTAAGTAATACTGACGATCTTAAACTTCCATCACTGTAAGATAACTGTCACTGAATTGTTAGTCAAACACTGAAACTGTTAATTGCATCGTCAGGTTGGTACAGTTTTGATTTGTTGATCTTCTAAGAAAATAAATATTTGGAAATTGAATTCATGTAACCTTAGGGCTGGGAGTAATGTTGGTAAATTAGCATCTGTGGAATTTTATGGTGAGACGCACAGTATATTTACTATAGACTTGTTATAACTCATTATCTTTCCTTTAGTTTTCAGAACAATTTCAAGATAGTTGTTATTTCCGCTTTGCAGAGGAAATTTAGGCTAAATGTGAATTTACTCCCGTAATGTCGCAAGACTAGTAAGTAGCGGTGCTGGCGTTGTGCCTTGGAGGGGCCTGCTCTTTCCATGTAATGGGCTCTGCTGTTGGTGTCTCGTCTCTCTTATTTTCTGCGTGAGGAAATTGAGGCCTGGAGGAGGCAAGTGACTTGCCCAAGGTCACACAGCTAATCAGTAGCAACATTCAACCAAGCTTTTATCTCTGGACCCTTATCTCAGGACTTTTGGTCCTGGCTGGTTATGCTACATTTTACTGAAATACTATGGACCAAAAGACCCATCTTCTGTGACTGTTGGATACAAATGCTTCAGAACTGATATGTCAGCAATCCTGTTTTCTACTCTGTATTAAAAGATTCCTTCTCTCTCTTTCAGAAATTATAAAGAGCTCTGATGGGCTATTTGGGTAATACCCAGTGCAGTGAACTGCAGGTGAGTAAGGCTTGGGAGAACCTTGTTTAGAAAGAAAGAACTTGATGGTGCCTGAGAAGAGTCTTAAACTAGAGGAGTGTCTGCTCAGGAGGAGTGAGGTGGGACAGCGTGGAGAGAGCAGGGCTCTGGCGCAGCAGTTGGACCTAGAGCTTCGGGTACTGATGGGATGATGGAGAACAGACCACCTGACTCTTCGTCAGTCTGTTTGAAGAGAAGTGAGGGTAGGTTAATCTTACACTTCTGTTTTGAATGAGTAACCTCACAGGAGTTCAACCTATCTGCGTAAGATTGGATCTTAAGAGGTGCTTCAGGTTTCATGTCAACATTCTTGAGTGGTGGTCACCCTGTGCTCTGATGAACTGGTTAAGTATTAAATTGTTTGTTTTTCCTGTTATCTGCTATGTGCGTGCGTGTTGTCATGAATGCCTGTACATGTCTGCATTTTTGAGGATCTGGGTACTGAGAACAGATCAGTGGAACGCAGGTTCAACTTTTTTTCTAATGGTTGTGTTCCCTCCATAGAGTGGTGGTTTCAGTCTTTCAGATTACTAATTTTTTGCTGAAATGCCCTAAGAAAGACAATTTAGTCTTGAGTATTATTTCACAGTAATTAGTATTCTTAGTCTGTTATAGTATCTTGGCCATTCAGTAGTAAACTTAGACAATGATTGTACTACAGAAAAACAATTAGAAGACTGCTTTAATATTGTCCTTCTGGTATATCAGTGCTAAAATTAGTTTTTGATGTATTTTCAATGCTAGCTGCAGAGACTTTAATGTGATAGTGCTATATATTTTTAAGGTTTGTAATTTAACTCTGGCTTGGCTGCTTGTTGATGGCTAAAGTGAAACATAGTTGTAGGGTTCTTTGTTTCTTGAGTTGCGGTAGTTTTGCACGATTCATTGTCCACAGGTTCCTGGGGATGATCAGAAGACTAGTTGAGCTAGTTAGTCCTTGGAAAGCTGGAGTCTGGGTGGTTGTTGTGATAAAACAAGTACATGAGGGCTCTCAGTTAAGGCCAAAATGAGAGGTATAAGAGAGGCATGGACCTCTTGAGACCGTGTCAAATTTATACCCTGGAACCCCTCATTTTCTCAGTATGGTAAAATTTTGTCTTATATTATGAAGTAATTTAAGAATTAATATTAAGTAAATTGTTAAATATTTGAGTTACCACCCTCAAACAGTTGATTTTCCTTTTGGCGTTCCATTAAAATATATATATATATATATATATACACTGTACTCATTTTTAATTATGATGCACATAATTTGTATTTTTTCCATATACTAGATGATGAAACATTTCCATATTATGAGTGTCACAATTTTAATTTACATGATTACACTTTGAGAGGCTGCAAACAAGTCATGCTGTCAATAATTTACGTTAATCTTTTTATGTTAGGTGTTTGTTTTGCTCGCTGATTTTCAGTTAATACTTTAATATACATTGTTGTAGATATTGTATTTTTTCTAGCTAATTATATCTCTAGGATAAATTTCAGAATGTGTTGTTGTGTTAAATGATATGAATGATTTTATAGCTTTTGATACTGGGTTGGTGATAAAGTTCGTTCTGGATGTTATGGAAAAACCCAAGCAAACGTTTAGGTCAACCCAGTATATATTGTGGTACTGTTTTTCAGGAGTGTTATACCACTTTGTACTATTAACAGATATACAGATTTACCTCTTTCAGCAAAACTGGATAGAAATACATTTTTTTCATTATAAGTCCTTCCTTGTTTCATAGTGTAAAGTGGCACTTGCACTTCTTAGTTCTATACTGTTGAATTTTTCTCTTTGAGTCTCTTCATGGTGAATTGTTTGTTCATATCCTTGGCAGTTTTAATCAATAAACTATTGATGTGGGGCTTTGGTTGGTAAGGCAAATAGAACCAGCTAATAAACAGGTAGTCATTAAAAACATGATCGGAACAAGTTCAGTGAGAATTTTTAAAGAGAGCCCGGTCTGGATGGTGAGTTTTCTTGAGAGGAGTGGTGAAGGGGAACAGGTGAGTTATTTCAAGGTTCAGTTCCTCAGTTACCCTTAGGTGTCCGCTGTGCACCACGCAAGGTCCGCAAGGCTATCTGGGCACGTCCCGGGTGGAGGAGGAGGCTGCTCAGGACCTGACCAGCTGGGGGCGCTGGCTGCTGAAGTCGCTCTGGAGGGCTGAGGGCAGCGCTTCCCGGAGCCTCGTGTGCTCGTGGTGGCATGCCGCTGTGCTTCGGAAGCTCAGTTCAGAGGGACGCAAAGATGAACAAAGCATCGTTTCCTCTGACAAGGAACGAATCCCCTAGTGGAGAGAGTTAGGGACACCAGAAAGGACTAATAGGAATTTGAAGGGTGCCGTAAGAGGGGTTCAGTGGAGGGGTGACACTGCCCCCTTGGGGCAATCGGGGAGCACGTCCGCTGAAGAGGGGCCTTTAAACTGCACCCGCGTGAACACGAGAGGCCGTGGAAAGGGGAGGGCATTCCGGAGGGACGGACGGCCTGAGCAGCGGCGGAGCCGTGGGGCCGGAAGTGAGGCCGCATCCGGAAACCGCGTTATCCTGGTTTCCTGGACTCTGGTTACCTGAAGGCGTATGTGGAAGGTGAGGCTGTTGAGAGGTCGTGACTGGGTTTAGCAGAACGAACGTGAGGGATTGGCAGTGGGGCTTTTAGTTGGGTCCATGGTGATAGCCCAAGACAGGGATGACTGCCTGAATTGGTGTCCCTGAGAATGAAAAGAGGTGATGGAGTCAAGAGATATCTTGGAGGTTAAGCAGAGAGATGCGCTGATTGGGTAGGAGGGAAGGGAACCATCAGTTCTGTGTCTCAAGTCAGAGATGAGGCTGAGGTTTTTATGGCTGGATAGCTGGAAGACATCAGGAATATGGAAGAATGGGTCTTAGGGGTTCAGAATAGAGAAAAGACAAGTTTCATTTTGTGTGTTGAGTTTAAGGAATTAGTAGGAAGCCAAAATGAGTATTTTAACCCTGGAAGGAACAGATGAGTTTAGGGCCCAGAGGAGTTAAAGGAATCAGTGAGGTCTCATAGTTAAATAAAGCAGAGTGAAGAATGAAGTGTCCTGATTCCCAATCTAGCTTTCTCTTAACTGCCTCATAAGAGAAGGTTCTCTGCTGTGGTATGCTCGATAGTTAGAAGCTTAGAAGTGGCAAATAGAAAGTTAGAAGTGGCAGAGTTTATGTTGGGAGTAAAGAGTTTATTTTTTATTTACTTTTTTTTTTTTTTTTTACTATGGAAAATCTCAGACACACGAAAGTAGGCTGTAGTCAATCTCACTGTACCTGTTAATCCAGCGTCAGTAGCTATTGATCTTGTTTCATCTGTTTCCATCAGTTGTACCGAAGCAGGTGGGATACAGTGTCTTGGTGCACTTGGACTGTGTGCTTTGCAGGCAAGGGGAGCTGAGCAGTTTAGCAGGGTGTGTGCTGAGCTTTCTGGGTGGGGGTCTGTAGTGAACAGAAGTGGGATTAACTGCCAGAATTCCTTGGGCAAATCACTTACATCTTCTGAGTTTTACTTTCTCTGTGAGATGGAGATAATAATGCCCGCTTCACAGAATCACTTGAGATGAGATATATAAAAACATCTGTGAACTCTGAGGCTCAGGTGTGATACAGATTTAGTTGTCCATAATAACAAAAAGGTAGTGCTGTTCCTTTGGGCTTCTATGTTGCTGGCATGAAATTTATATTATTAAATACATTTTTATTCAACAAATACTTATGTGAAGCACCTGAGGCTTCAACAGTGAACAAAACAGACAAAAGTGCAGCTCTCCTGGAGCTCATGTTCTAGGTCTGGAGGATAATAGGAAGCTCATACCTTAATAGTGCTTAGTGTGGACCAGACACTGTTCTAGGTGCTTTCATATTTCACCCTATTTTATTCTTGCAGCAACTGTGAGGTGTAGACTGTTATTATTCCCATTTTGCAGATTTGGAGATGGAAGCATATTTTTAGGCAGGTAGCCTCAGGTCACAGTGCCATGATTCAAATGTTGGCAGATCTGGCTTCAAGCCTTTAGTCTTACCCCCATTTTAGAACTCTTCAGCTCATTCACGGCGTACTAGTGTTTGATACAAATAAAAAAGGTAGGCCCAGGTTGAAATTGAAATGAAAACACAAACACAGATGAAAAAAATGGCAGTACATAGTTCTCTGTGGATGGAGGTATATTAGTATTCTTACATAGGGAAGTAGTTTTCTCCCTAACTTTTTATAGACTTCACCAGCTTTCTTGGATTCTTTAGATACAGATGGCCAAGTCAGTGGAAGGAAGTCATTTTTCTGCTGGTATTTGGGGAGAATCTCTTCTTGAATGAATCTCCTTGTTTACAGTTCATCTTCCTTTTTTCTCTTACTCCTCTCTCTTTCCTTATCTTGAGGAAATTCCCTTCTCTGACTTGCCTGTTCTCTGACCCTCCTTTTCCTCAGAGTCTCCCTTCCCAGTCTCCTCAGCTGCCCACGTTCTGAAGGATTTCCTGCCTTCTGCCTTTGCCTTCTCCTCCCTAGTCTGCCTCTGTCAGCCATCCTGGGCCTTGCCCTCTGTTTTGACTTTCCTAAGTTTGTTCAGTGAGACTAATATCAGGACCTGTTTCCTGTCTCTGGCCATGGCTCTGCCAGCTCTCAGTCCTCCTCTGTGGGCAGGGGAGATTGGGAAATGGGCAGTGCGCATTCCTTCAGTTTGCACCAGGATTAGGACATGGGCCTCACTGCTTTTAAGGAGGGTAGGAGGGTGTTATGACTTGTATCCTTGAGGTTTTTTTTTTTTTTTTTAATTCTGGTAAAATATACGAAACATAACATTTATTTTAGACCATTTTAGCATGCAATTCAGTGGCATTAAGTGCTTTCACCTTGTTGGGCAACCGTCACGACCATGCATTCCATCTCAGAACTTTGTCATCGTCCTAACTTGAAGTTCTCTACTCATTAAACACTTAACTCTCCATTCCTCGCTGCCTCCTGGCAGACATCATTCTACTTTCTGTCTCTGTGATGAATTTAAGTTAAGGTCCATTCATACCATAGGTATCTCCTATAAGTGCACTTATATAGTGTTTGTCTTCTTGTGACTGGCTTATTTCACTTAGTACGTCTTCAAGGTTCATCCATGTTGTAGCATGTGGCAGGACTTCCTTACTTTTTAAGACTTAAGTAATACTGTTGTATTACTTGCTTCCCAGGTGGCACTGGTGGTAAAGAACCCACCTGCCAATGCAGGAGACCTAAGAGATGTGGGTTCAATGGGTTTCCTTGGGTTGGAAAGATCCCTTGGAAGGAGACATGGCAACCTACACTCCGATATTCTTGCCTGGAGAATCCCATGGACAAAGGAACCTTGGGGGCTGTTGTCCATAGGGTTACATAGAGTCAGACACGACTGAAGTGACTTAGCATGCACACATGCAATACTATTGTATGTAAATACATTTTAAAGAATCCATCCAACTTTTGATACACTTGGGTTGTTTCCACCTTTTGGCTTATTGTGAATAATGCTGCTGTGAACATGGGTATATACATATCGTTCAAATCCCTACTTCCAGTTCTTTGGGAAATACCCAGAAGTGGCATTGGTAATTCTGTGTTTAGTGTTTTGAGGAACCCCCTTACTATTTTCTGTAGCAGTAACGCCATCTCACGTCCACCACCAGCAGGTCCAAGTGTTCTACCTCCTCCACTTGCTTGTCAGCACTTGCTTTCTGTTTTTTTGATAGTAGCCTTCCTAATGGATGAAATGATAACGTATTCTTGTTTTAAAGGTATTTTATGTAGAATTATGGGCTTCCCTCATGGCTCAGTGGTAAAAGAATCCCCCTGCCAATGCAGGAGACAAAAGAGACATGGGTTCGGTCCCTGGGGATCCCCTGGAGTAGGAAATGGCACCCCACTCCAGTATTCTTGCCTGAGAAATCCCATGGCCAGAGGAGCCTGGCAGGCTGCAGTCCATGGGATTGCAAAGAGTTGAACACAGGAGTTTAGACTGAGCAACTAAACAGCAGCAACATGTAGAATTACAGAATTTCAGGACTAGAAATGGTGTTAAAGATTTCTAATTCAGTTAGTTGTGGACAAGAAAGAATGTTCTCCTGTGTCTTAGCATTTCCACCTCTTTCCCATTGAGAAAGGCATTTTGGGCAGCTGGGTCTATACTGGATCTTAGGGTCAAAATGAACTATGTCTGACCCAAGGTTCATGGAATACAGCTTTGTAAGAGATCTACTCTTCTGTTCAGCCAGTGACTATTTCTTAGGCTTCTTTACAGTTTCCAACTGTGTCTTCTGAGTTATTTCATCATTTTTCCAGCTTCTTTAAGGGATGAGGTAATGGTATTCAAATAAACAGATTTATTTTAAAAAAGCTAGGTAAGTTAGAAATTAATGAGCCCAAGATCAATATAAACTACTCCGATGATAAAAAGACTATATTCAATATTAATTGGAAGGAAACGTAAATATTATTCCTGGGTGCTAGCTATAATTTCTTAGTATGTAAAATAAGCCATCCCTTTTCAATCTTTTTTTTTTTTTGAAAAGATGAATTAAACTATAAAATACAGTATATTTTATATTTATGAGAAAATTATAACTTCTGGCCTAGTTTGGGTTTTGGATCATTTTTTTAAGTTAAAGAAAATTTAGTTTAATTTATATTATGACAGTCTTTAGGCCAGAGAGCAAAGTTATAAGAATAGTATAATCAATACCCAATTCTTTGCATAATATCAAGATTTGCCTTCTGTTTCTCTGTCGAATAGAATTTTTTTCTTCTGAGCCAGCTGAAGGTAAGTGGCAAACATCTTAGATGGCATTTCATTCACACTTCAACAGGTGTCTCCTAAGAAGGAGGGCATTTTTATTTATAGATATAATACCATTATCACACCTAAGAAAATAATTCAGTAATACTAATGGTTATACTGTCAGATATCAAGTCCATATATAATTTTTCCCATTTTCCCCAAAAGTATTTCTTTATTTTTATCTCTTTAATTTCTTTTGATCTAGAATAGTTATCTTCTCCCTTTTTTGTTTTTCAGATAATTAAGCATTGAGAGTGAAAGTCATTTAGTTGTGTCAGAGTCTTTGTGACCCCATGGACTATATGCTGCTGCTGCTGCTAAGTCGCCTCAGTCGTGTCCGACTCTGTGTGACCCCATAGAGGGCAGCCCACTAGGCTCCTCTGTCCCTGGGATTCTCCAGGCAAGAACACTGGAGTGGGTTGCCATTTCCTTTTCCACTGCATGAAAGTGAATAGTCCATGGAATTTTCCAGGCCAGAATACTGGAGTGGGTAGCCATTCCCTTCTTCCCAACCTAGGGATGGAACCCAGGTCTCCTGCATTGTGGGCAGATTCTTTACCAGCTGAGCCACAAGGGAAGTCTAAGAATACTGGAGTGGGTAGCCTGTCCCTTCTCCAGTGGATCTTCCCAACCCAGGAATTGAACCAGGGTCTCCTGCATTGCAGGCGGATTCTTCACCAGCTGAGCTATCAGGGAATTAAGCATGTTTGCTTGTTAAAAAATTAGAAAATGCAAATGAATTTTTAAAACTCTGTCATCTACCACTCAGAGATACGTACTTTTAATACTGGAATAATTGTAGACTTAGAGAAAGTTGCAAATGTAGGTCAGAGTTCTCATATATTCTTAACCTGTCATTGTTAATATCT
Organism: Tragelaphus eurycerus; assembly: GCA_935064755.1. Taxonomy (NCBI): domain Eukaryota; kingdom Metazoa; phylum Chordata; class Mammalia; order Artiodactyla; family Bovidae; genus Tragelaphus; species Tragelaphus eurycerus. Next base: position 738,170 of record CAKXYN010000264.1, on the reverse strand, counting down.
TACATTTTTAAGATAACATTTGTCAAATCTAAGAAATCATCATTGGAAAATTAGTATTAGCAAATTTCCAGATTTTATTTAAATTTCTCATTTTCCCAGAAAGGCCGTTTCCTGCTCAGCATCCACATTGGATGTTGTTGTCATGTCCTCTGGGCTCTGACAGTTGCTCAGATTTTTCTGTTTTTTGTTTTTTTTTTTAATGACAATTTTTGAAGAGTCCTGGTTCAGGTATTTCATAGAATGTCCCTCAATTTGGATTTATCTGATGTTCTCCCCATGATTAGACTGGAGATAAAACTTTGGGGAAGGAGATATTTACTTTTAATATTTTGTTTCATCTTTCTCTCTCTGGACTTTTTATATAAAATATTCTATATATAGATAAAACAATATATATATCTCTATATATAGAGAGATATATATTCTCTCTATATATGTTATCTCTCTACATATAGATATATAGGTATCGAGGCCCAGGATATAGACTATTACTTTATAATCTGCTAGATTTTTACTTATAAAATAGGGCTGCACTGTAGATATTATTTTATAATCTGCTTTGGTTATGTCACATCTTTCAGGTAACCCCTGGTCTTAGTTTCTGTAAAACACTGTTCTGAATTTCAAACATCTGATTTGAAAATATAGTTCTAAAACATAGACTGTGGTAATTTGAAGATAGCCTTTAAGAGGGATGATGGTGGTCACTGTTGTGGTACCCTTTTGTTTTAATTGTGCAGTTGGGTCTCTTATGTTGGTTTGTGTTTAATTACTAAAGCTCAGCTGTTTTGGATCATTATGTGTTTGCAAGGCTACACAGATAATCTGGAAGGGAAAATGAAGAAATACAAATGACAGAAAATGTTTTATAATAAAATTCTCTTGGCAAGCAGCAACCTTTTTGCAAAGTCAGCCTTTTAATATAATTTACTTGCTTTATAAATATGGGTTTTTGTTTTTTCATGTCTTTATTGATTAGTAAGCATGTTAAATGATTTGGCAGGAGGCTCAAAGTCTTCAAGAAATAATTTGGAATTACTGATCCAGAACTGCTGACAGTTCTCAAAAATGGGTTAGGAAAAGTCAAAGTGATGGATGGAAAAAAAGTCTTAATTTTAGCTCGTGATGTAACTTTTCTTAAATTTAGAGTTTCTTTTTTTATAATTTAAGTTACTAAAACAGATAGTAGACAGTCCATCAGGATATTATTTTATATATTTAAAGCATTTTGATTTGCTATATTGAATTTCATTCATTCTGGAAATTAGGAGAATTTACCTCTTTAAGAAAGAGATTATTCAAAGTAGAATATGGTTGATGATCTTAGCTTTCCGTTTTCTTCTCAGTAGGCGTACTCTGTCTTATAATATTTCTTGCATACTCAGTGATTTTATAAGTTTTAGAGGAAAATGCAAGTCTGGCCGAATATTAAGCACAGTACAATAAATAAAGCTTTTTTACTTCACAGAATATTCTGTGTATCCCATAGATTCATCACAGATTTTAGTTTTGTATAAAAGCAGCTGCACTTAAAGAGACTACAGCATCCTTCTCTATGACATTGCCATTTGAATGAGAATTGAGTTTGGTTCAGGACAGTTCTTGGAATGCTTCGCATTTAGGTTACCCTAGGTCAACTCTTTTGGAAATTCAATTAAAGTATTTATTGAATGGTTTTAGTGAATAGGATGGCTGTCATGGGAATATAGATGATATAAAACAGGACTCCTATTTCTAAGATGGTTGTATTGGTCAGATAAGGATCCAAGATAACGACTGTAAGAGGCAGACCCTCCTATCAGTTCAGTTCAGTTCAGTTGCTCAGTCGTTTCCGACTCTTTGTGACCCCATGGGCTGCGGCACGCCAGCCCTCCCTGTCCATCACCAACTCCCGGAGTTTACTCAGACTCATGTCCATTGAGTCAGTGATGCCATCCAGCCATCTCATCCTCTGTTGTCCCCTTCTCCCACCTTCAATCTTTCCCAGCATCAGGGCCTTTTCAAATGAGTCAGCTCTTCGCATTAAGTGGCCAAAGTATTGGAGTTTCAGCCTCAACATCAGTCCTTCCAATGAATATTCAGGACTGATTTCCTTTAGGATTAACTGGTTGGATCTCCTTGCAGTCCAAGAGACTCTCAAGAGTCTTCTCCAATACCACAGTTCAAAAGTGTCAATTCTTCGGCGCGCAACTTTATTTATAGTCCAACTCTCATATCCGTACACGACTACTGGAAAAACCATAGCTTCTGCTAGACGGACCTTTGTTGGCAAAATAATGTCTCTGCTTTTTAACATTCTGTCTAGGTTGGTCATAACTTTTCTCCCAAGGAGTAAGTGTCTTTTAAAAAACTTCATGGCTGCAGTCACCATCTGCAGTGATTTTGGAGCCCCCCCAAATAAAGTCTGACACTGTTTCCACTGTTTCCCCATCTGTTTCCCATGAAGTGATGGGACCGGATGCCATGATCTTCGTTTTTTGAATGTTGAGCTTTAAGCCAACTTTTTGGCTCTCCTCTTTCACTTTCATCAAGAGGCTCTTTAGTTCTTCTTCACTTTCTGCCATAAGGGTGGTGTCATCTGCATGTCTGAGGTTATTGATATTTCTCCTGGCAATCTTGATTGCAGCTTGTGCTTCATCCAGCCCAGCGTTTCTCATGATGTACTCCGCATGTAAGTTAAATAAGCGGGGTGACAGTATACAGCCTTGACGTACTCCTTTTAGGAAGACCATCCTATAGGAAGTAATTTTGGTTTTGGGAGGATCATCCTTAGGGTAATAGACCTTGAAGTGTGCATTTAAAGCTGGGCAGGATTTAGGTCCACAGAGAGGAGGGAAGGGTGTTTGTGTAGAGCAAAGGCGTTGGCAGAGACTCAGGCTGGACTGTGCTTGGGGCATGTGTGGAGAACGGTGGGAAGGTTCTGTTGTAGTCAGACTGTGGGTGGCTTGGTTATTTGGTGATGAGCTCAGGTATTATTTTATAGGATGCCATCTCTAGAGTGACTCCTGACTGTCTCATCCCTGAGGAAATAGTACACACTTTACTGGCGGCAGGGTCTCCCACTGCTGTGCTCTCCAGTGGGGAGAAGGAGGCACGTTCTGCAGTGGGTTCCTTAATACCGTATCAGTCTGGCTTTTCTTTCGTCACAGTACAGTAACTTTTTAAAACAGTCTTGTTTTCAGGATAATAATTGGGTTTCCACAGGGAAAATAATAATGTGTGAGGCAGACAAAATGCAAATTACTGACTTAAAAAAATGAATCTCTAATTTTTTTATAGTATTTCTTTTGTTTAAACTTTGTTTTGTTATGTAAAGAAATTATATATTTTATTGTATTTTTCAGGTTTCATATGGTTTTTATTATTTATATAGTTTAATAATTAAAGAGAAGGTAGGGTCTAATGAAGGACTGATCATGGATGTTAGTAATTTCTGTTCAGGTGGAAATAATGGTAACGTTTAGTACAACTCATCGGTCTTCTAAAACTTGTACAAATGCAGCCTGATTCATTCCAGCCAAGTTAATTATGAGGTAGATAATTTTTTTCCCCTAATGGAGACAAATGTAAAAGACAGAGATACAGAAATAATCTTCAATTTAGGTTGAAGAAATTTTAGTTACTGCTATTGGTTCCTGCTATTTGATCATAGTTCATTTTTGTTTTTTGAAGTCTGTCTCTAATCAAGTAAGATTTAATTTTTTGAAATAAAAGAGGACCCTGACTAATAAGAAAAGTCAATTTTAGGATAATAATTGAATATTTTAAAAAATATAATGGTATTAATACATTTCATGACTTGATTTCCAGGTGATCTGTTGGTTTTCCTTGTACTGTCACAGAAGGAAGTCCACATTGGTATGAGAATGATGCTTATAAATCACCACCCTTCTTATCAGCTGTCACTGAACATGTCGTAGTCCAGGCCATTCTGCCTACCACCTCTGTGGTGAACTGTTGATTTCATTTTTCTTCCAGTATTTACTTTTGGTCCTGGACCAGTTTTCTAGCTATGATGGAATTCCTCAAAAGTATCATATGTTTTTTATGTAGTGAACTACTCATTGATCTGTTTGGAGAAATTCTTTCAGAGGCTACACTCTTGCCTCTGAAATGTACGAAGGGAAAAGTACAGGTTTTCCATTTATTAATAAACTTACCCTTCTTTATCTCTTTGCAGTTTTTAAAATCCATGTCTATTGTGACATTGATATTCATATTTTAAAAATGAATAACATTTTTTTCTTAAAATAATTAAACAGTAAAATGGACTTTTTCCTTTAGTAATACAGTTCTATTAATATAACGTGTAATTGTGCAGCCATCAGTACAATCAGAATACAGAATATTATCATGCCCTAAAATTCCCTAATGTTATCCTGTTAGTTAACTGTCCCCATCCTATAATCTCTGCAACCACTGATGTTTTCTCCACCCCTTTAGTTTTATCTTTTTGAGGATGTCATATAAATAGGGTCATGCAGTATGTAAACTTCTAGACTGGGTTCTTTTACTCTTTGAGCTTCATCTAAGTTATGGCATAAATTGAAAGCTTGTTCCTTTTTATTACTGAGTAGTTTTCTATTGTAACTAATTAAAGGACATTTGGGTTGTTTCCAGTTATTTTAATGTTTTTTGAATAGAGATGCTGTAAACATTTGTGTACAGGTTTTTGTGCAAACATAGATTTCATTTTGTGGGGAGAGGGGATTGCTGGATGATATACTGAGTGTATTTTTAATTTTGTAAGAAACTATCAACCCTCTTCCCAGAGTAACTGTACCATTTTATATTCGTACTAGCAATGTATGAGAGTTCCAGCTATTCTGCATCACTGACATTACCATTATTTTTCATTTAGCCATTCTAATAGGTCGGAGAAGGCAATGGCAACCCACTCCAATGGTACTCTTGCCTGGAAAATCCCATGGACAGAGGAGCCTGGTAGGCTGCAGTCCGTGGGGTCGCTAAGAGTCAGACACGACTGAGCAACTTCACTTTCACTTTTCACTTTCTTGCATTGGAGAAGGAAATGGCAACCCACTCCAGAGTTCTTGACTTGAGAATCCCAGGGACGGGGGAGCCTGGTGGGCTGCCATCTTTGGGATCGCACAGAGTTGGACACGACTGAAGTGATTTAGCAGCAGCAGCATTCTAATAAGTATATAGTAATATCTAATCACGGTTTTAATTTGTGTTTCTCTAATGACTGATGCCACTGAACATCTTTTCATGTGCTTATTTGCCATCATTATATCTTCTTAGTGGAGTCTCTTTTGAAATCTTTTGCCCAGCTTTTCACTGGGCTGTTTTCTTACTCTTGAGTTTTGAGAATTCTTCGTATATTTGGATACAATCCTTTTTCAGATATTTGCAATTGGTTTTCTCACAGTCTTTAGCTTTGCTTTTCATTCTTTTTCATTCTTTTAATATAATAGCATTTTTCAAAGAGCAAAAATGTTTAATTTTGATAAAGTCCATTTCATGCTTTTTTTCTTTTTTTGTATTATACTGAAATGGAAAATTTTCTTTTAATAAATTTCTATTCTATGAAAGTGGTAAAAAGCAACTTAGTGATGGGAATGTTCTCATAAAGTTGACTTTAGGGGAAGGTGTGAATTTTATCATTTCTGGAAAAGTGGTGCCAATTAATATACTCCTTAGTTTGGGGACCATCTAGAACTTTTGCTTAACAAAAGGATGCAATTGGTTTAGGTTGGTGAGGGTCTTCACACTTTTTATAAAAAATGGTAATCACTAGCTGGTCATAATGCAGAACTGTGTAGGAATTAGTCCTTAAGACTGTTCCAGGGTTAAAGTAGTGCTATCTTATATTCACAATTGATGCTTTTGGGAGTGTCTTCAGTTTCTGCTCCACTGGAACATCACTAGAACTCAAAGTCAGTGTCCTGGCTAAAAGTCTGAGCTACATCAGAATGTCTGGATTTGAATCCTGCCCTAACTGTGAGTGAGCAACTTAACTTCTCTGTGCTTCAATTTCCTTATCTGTAAGTGGGAATGATAATAACACCCACCTTGTAAGGTCATTATGAGGAAATGAGATGACTCAATATACATTATATATCTCAGCAGCGTCTGGCACAGCATGTGTTCAGCAAATGGCTCTTGCTATTACTTTTATTATTATTGCTGAAATAGCTTTATGATAAAATTATTTAAACAAATGTTTTGTAATATTTTCAGTAGTCAAGATAACCACGTACCACACTGTCATTTTTCTTCCATTTTTTTCTCTTTATACTTGTTATTATTAAAATGCCCACATTTTTCTCTTTATACTTTTTATTATTAATCAGTAATTGTGGCCTAATTGTTACGAACTATCATGTATATATACACTGTTTTGTAAGAGAACTATCAGTTTGTTTTTCACATCCTGTGAGGTGCTAATCAGATATGCACATACACATCAATTAGCTTCCCGCTGCCTGAAATAACACCAAAACTGGCTTAGGCCAGAAAGAAGTTTGAATTAGGCACACCAAACTACAAAGTCCAGGCACAGCAAGCTGGATTCAGGACTCAGGTGAAGTTGTTGGGGCTCAGGTTCTCCCCGTGACTCAGCTCTGCCTTTTCCTGGATGGACTTCAGTTGTTGACGTTGCGTATAGAAAAATGACTACAGCATCTCCACCCGCTGTAGCCACTCAGTTTAGATTCAGCGGGAAAGAGCACCAGCCTCTTTCCCAGAAGCCTCAGCAAAAGTCTCATGATGTCTCATTGGTTCTTATGGGGTCACACATCTGACCTTGAGCCAATCAGTCCCTGAGTTTGGGGCTATGAGACTCGGATTGGCCAGTTCTGGTCACATGACACTTCTTGATTTTTCTTTTCTTTTCTTTTTTTGGTGGAGCCCTCTCTTCAGGGGCCACATTTCCTCAGAGTGGGGCAGAGGTAATGACTCAGAGGGGAATCATGGGCTTTTATTACCAGAAAAGGGGATGGATGGATACTGGGTGGTCAAACAGCTTAATGTGACATTAGGCTCTTTTTGTAGATCGGAAGCAGATCACAGGAGTCAGTGGACTTAGATTCGAATTTTGATTTCTGATTCCAGCTTTTTTGTCTGTGAAATTTTTTGTATTGGTACGCAAAAATCCCACACGATGCGGCCTTTGATTCTCTGTAGCCTTAGTTGCAGAATTATTAGACTGAAAGTTGGAGGTTGCATAGGAAGCAATTTTCCACCTTCTGGTTATAAAAGAGAAGCCTCATGGCTTGCTATGTTTTGTAATACTCAGCATCATGTTTCATTTATAAATTTGTCTCATTTATAAATTTGATGTATAGTTGGTAGTGTGATCCTGACTTGAGAAGTATAGATTTTGTAGCATCAGTAGCTGCTGCTCAACTGTGACCTTGATCAAAAGGCTGTTTGACAGTAACTATTCAGATAGATAATTAAGCCAGCTGAGATAGGAATGGGGCTATAATTTATAATTAATAGGTTTTTGAAACCTTCTCTTGTTCTTTCTCCATGTCTTTAGGATTTTTGTCCCTGAGTCATGGAAGACAGAAGAGCTGAGAAGTCATGTGAAAAAGCATGTGAATCACTGAAGAGGCAGGACTATGAGATGGCCCTCCAGCACTGCACAGAGGCCCTCCTTTCTCTTGGCCAGTACTCTGTGGCCGACTTTACAGGGCCCTGTCCGCTGGAGATAGAGAGCATCAAGATCGAGAGTCTTCTTTATAGAATTGCCTCCTTTTTGCAGCTGGTGAGTAGACATTGTCAATAAGCCAATGGTAAACCATGTTAAATGACCTTTTTCTTTGAGTGGGGACTGTTGGTGGTCATTCCCTCTGCACATCACCAAATTCTGGGCTGAGGAGTTGTGTGAAGTGGCTAGGGATTGCTGAGTATCTTTAATGGCAAGCAACTGTGTTTTTAAGACCTGAAAGTTTTACTATTGTATAGCATTTTTTGACTATCCACTCAATTCAGCAAATATTTATTGAATGCATACTATGTGGTGGACACTGTTCTAGGTATTTGTTTTATGTTGGTGAAAAAGAAAGATCCCTCCCTAGTACTTTTTCTAGTATTGTGGAGGGGTAGGCAAGAATAGGCATTTAAGTAAGTAAACACTTTGGATTGTTAGAAGGTAACAGTTTGCATGAAAAAAGACATAAAATAGAAGGTTTCTAGGGTTAGGGGTAGGGTTGCAATTTTTAAGTTACAGGCAGAGGGAACTTCAGTGCAGACTTTCTCAGGCAGGAGCATGCCTGCTGCATTTGAGGGACAGCTCTGGAGTCCAGTGTGTGGGAGTAAAGCACATGATGGAGTGCAACAAGGTGGCTAGACCCTGTGGGGTCTCCAGGTCACTGTGAGGTCTGGTTTCTGTTCTGCTTGAGGCAGAGCACTCTTGTGGGATTTTGAGCAGGGCAGTGGCGTGATCTGATATAATAGGAATTATTTGGTTTCTGTTGAGAATAGAGTTTAAAGTATAAAGGTTAAGAGTAGATGCAGAGAGTAGTTTGGAAGCTATTAGAATAATCTAGACCAGAGATTAAAAGATGCTTACTCCTTGGAAGGAAAGTTATGACCAACCTAGACAGTACATTAAAAAGCAGAGACATTATTTTGTCAACAAATGTCCGTCTATTCAAGGCTCTGGTTTTTCCAGTGGTCATATGTGGATGTGAGAGTTGGACTGTAAAGAAAGCTGAGCGCTGAAGAATTGATGCTTTTGAACTGTGGTGTTGGAGAAAACTCTTGAGAGTCCTTTGGATTGCAAGGAGATCCAACCAGTCCATCCTAAAGGAGATCAGTCCTGGGTGTTCATTGGAAGGAATAATGTTGAGGCTGAAACTCCAATACTTTGGCCACCTGATGCGAAGAGCTGACTCATTTGAAAGACCCTGATGCTGGGAAAGATTGAGGGCAGGAGGAGAAGGGGACGACAGAGGGTGAGATGGTTGGATGGCATCACCAACTCAATGGACATGGGTTTGGGTGGACTCCGGGAGTTGGTGATGGACAGGGAGGCCTGGCGTACTGCGGTTCATGGAGTTGCAAAGAGTCGGACACAACTGAGGGACTGAACTGAGGCCAGAGATGAAGTGGCTTAGATCAAAATGGTAACCATGGAGGTGGTGAGAAGTGGTTTGTTTCTGGCTATAATTTGAAGGCAGAATGAAACAGATTTCCTAGTGTACGGAAGGCAGAGAGTGAGAGATCGAGAGCAGTCATAGTTCACTTACTTTGACTTTTTCTGTCTGAGCGTTTGGAGGAGTGGAGTTGCCTTCCACTGAGATGAGGGTCTGTGGATGGGGAGCAGGTTTTATGGGAAAGAGTTCGTTTTGGACACACTGAGTTTGAGATGACACTTAAGATACCCAGCCAGAGATGTAGAGTAAGCAGCTGGATGTGCATGTGTGAAGCCTGGGCTGCAGATGTTACTTTCAGAGTCTGTGGTCTGTGTATGGTAAGAGCCTCAGGCCTGGGTTAGATCACTAGGGAGTGAGTATAGACAGAGAGGAGGAGATGACTGAGGACTTGGTCTTACGGCACTGGTTTAAGAGCTGTGGAGAAGAAGCAAAGCATCCTGAAGAGCAACCCATGAGGCTAAGGAAAACCATGAGAGCAGGGTGTCCTGAGAGCCAAAGGAGGAGAACCTGTCCAAGTGAGCAGATGTTCAGCATGTCCATTGCTGGAATAGACGTGGAGAATTGAGAATCGACAAAAAATGACAGTGTATCTAAATGGGTGCATGTAAATATATCTGACTGGTGGCAGCCACTGGTGATTTACATGGAGTGGGGAGTGAAAGCTTGATAAAAAAGAGTTTAAGAGAAAGTCAGAAAAAAAAAAGAAAGTCAGATGGAAGAAATTTGAATACCTGATACAGACAATTCTTGAGGAGCTTTGCCCCATTGAAGCACACACACACCAAAAAAGGAATGGAAACGAGTGGGAGAAGTGAAGTCAAGAAAAGGATTTTTTCAGATGAGAGAAATAAGAGCTTGTTTGTTTATAGGACTAAACTGAAAGAAAACAAAATTAATGATGTATGAGAAATAGAAGAGGCTTGCCAGAGCGATGTTCTTGAGCATATCTGCACAGGTGGTAGGCCTGGCTCTACCTGGGACAGGCGGGAGGCAGAAGAGGGCAGGAAGTAGGCAGTCAGGGTGGTGACCCTCATGGACAGTCTCTGCAGGACAGCCGTTCACTCAGCAGAGTGAGGAGCTGAGGATGAGGATGGGGTAGAGGGTTCTGGTGACTTGAGGTTAGAGGAGGTGAGAAAGAGGGAGTGAATGGCTAGGGAAGTATGTGGTGAGGTTTACTTGGAGAGGATTATTTAATCCTCAGCACATGAGTTAGCCTTGTTCTGTGAGTAGTAAATTTGCAACATTAATGATTAAACTTTGAAACAAAGCTGCAGCCTTTTGATAAAATCTCTGTTTTAAGAGGCCTTGAACTACTTAACTTTATCTTGTATCTTTTATTTTGCAGAAAAACTATGGGCAAGCTGATGAAGATTGTAGGCATGGTATGTTTAAAAACAAGATTCTCTTCTGCTTTGAAGATTTTGAATTATTTCATTGAGTAATGTTTAAGATTTGATATTTTCATGTACTGATTTCAGTGGTGATTTTAATATGAAAAAACTCCACTTTGTGGTGATGACTAATCTGGGTGGCTTTCCTGGCATGATGGGCATGCACGTGAGCATGGTCCCTACTCACGAGTGGTGGAATTGCTGCCACTCCCTTGGGAACCCTGATAATGCCCTTTGAAAGTGTGTGAGTATTTTCAGTCAACAGCCATGTTTTAAGAACTATATCACATAACACACATTGATCAAAATGTTAAGCTTGGATAAATTGGAAAGCTGGACCTCTGTCTCCTACAATGTTTTTTTTTTCCCTTCATTAGAAGATTTTCCTTAGAGAGAAGAGACTGACTAGAATGCTGTTTGGTGCTTTTTCCTTTTTTCTTTTGGTCAGGAAATTGATTAATAAGATTCTTGCTCTTTGGGTGCTCATAGACTAGAAATCCTTTTCTTCAAGATTGCTGCCATTCTCTAGAGTGAGTCTAGGAGTGAGTGGGAGAAGGGTCAGTGTGCGTTCTCACATGCTCTTGGTCAGAGTTTTGCACAGCTCAGTGATTTGGATAATGGAATATTTCAATTGTCTAAATGGGGAAGAAGGGCTGAGGTGTTTAACGTAAATTAAAATTCTTTTCCTATTTGCTCTTTTGTGTCAAAAGTGTTTCAAAGTACTAGCTATTTTTGTTGTAAACCTTACAGAATGTAAATCTTACCTACTCCTGTAACATATTGGACACATTGAACCATTCATTGAGGATTCAGTGGCCTCTCTCTAAACCTTGCTTCATAGAATTGTGCACCTTGGGAGATGACTGGCCTTTGAGAGATACTGAGTGCAATCTTTACTACCTATAGACGTTTAAAGGTTACTAACAAGCCAGATAATAAGTCAAATAACATAGAAGGGCCCACTGCCCCTTCTCCCCCTAAGAGGAAGTCGTGTCATTAGTTTGTTGCATCTACTTCACCTTTCTCTATAGTGAGCAAAAATGCTTGTACTACATTACATACATACATGGGGTTTTTTCTTTAAAAATTAAAAAAGAATTATGTGATCATAACAAAATTGCTTGCTTTCTTAGCAGTATAGATCATGGATATCTTACTGAGTTAATAATGCATCAGCTCCAGCTCCTGTACCATAGTCCATGGTGTAGATAGCCACCATTTATTCAGCTGTTCCCATGATGGTGGGCATTTGGGTGGCTCTAGTTTTCTAGTTTGTCACAATTCACCCTGTAATAACCATACATTGTTTCTCACTGCTGCCTTTGTTTCCATGTGGTAGTCTTAAAAGTTAGATACCTGGATGAAGGAGATTTAAAAGTTGAATGTCTGGGTTAAAATATACATATAATTTTAATAGACACTTTCAGATTAGTTTCAAATGCACGCATTTTTAAATAGTTCAGAAAAAAATTAATGAAGTAAATATGGCAAAAGATGGCAACCTAAGTTTTAAGAATATGAATGCTTATTATACTATTTACCCTAGTTTCTCATTCTAAATTTTTCATAATTTAGAAAATTATGAAAAATTCTCATATCTCATTTCACCATCTTACATATCAGCAATATGTGAGAATGCCTGTTTTCTTTGATCTCACTAACTGGAACCTCTCAGTCTTGACATTGTGACAATCTCACGTGTGAGAAATGACCTCTTTCTTTAATTTTCGCTTCCTTGAGTACTAATGAGGTTGATACTTTTCATTTTTTGGAGACATAACAAAGTCCCAGTAGATTAAAGGACTTGTAAAAAGTTGTGGAAGAGTAAATGTTGTTGGTGCAGAAGCACATGGAAAAATGTTGCATTTTTTGTTAATTGTTTTACTTGGCATTTTAAAATTAGGTATTATTTTACAACTGCTGAATTAACAATATAAAAATTTAACCTGGTAAACTTGGAAATGAAGGCTAGGTCTGTTACCTGGATTGTGAGCATAGTAACATGAAAGTATATGTATGTCCAAACTCACCAGATTGTATACATTAGTTACGTGCAGTTTTTGTGTTCTGCTTCTGCAATGTGGGGAGAAAACCACTGTCTCAGATAAGGTTGTAGTGAAATGAATGTATGCTTGTGGTGGTGGGGGGTCGGGGGTATGAAGCAGAATACAGCTTGGTAATATGTTTGTACCTTTGACCCACTAATCTCAGTTCCAGGAGACTGTCCCAAGTAAATTTTTCAAAAGAAGGAAAAAACTGTCTGTGGAATGGTGTTCATTGCAGTGCTGTGTGGAAAAGGGGGAAATTGGTTAGCTTGCAATAATGGTTCAATGATTACATTCTATACATTCCTTGTTAGCATTTATGTGATAAGTAAGAACATGGAAATGCTTATTTAATGTATAGTTGTTCATTTGAAGTAGACATTTAGAAATATTGTCAAAAGTTTATGTGTATATATTGCTAGTTGTAGAGTTTTGCTTTTATATTATACATAATTTTTTCCTCTTCCCTTTTGGTAACTTTTTTTTTTTTTGAAGTATAGTTGATTTAGAGTATTACTTTAATTTCAGGTGTACAGCAAGGTTATTTTTATATAAGATAAAATACCATGGTTAGGCAGTTAGTTTGTAATAAAAAACAAGACCAGAGTCTCGGCCTTTGTTAATTATTATACTGGTTTGTATGCTGGGTGCCCGAGCAGCTCCCTCTGCAGGGCCCCAGACCTTGTTTGCATTTGATGTGCTGCAGGATCCCTTGCTGTCAGTATCAGCTTTACATTCCTTGCAGCTCTCAACAGGCCTCATTGCAGCTACCTTCCCCGCCTCTCCGTCCACTTGCTGCTTCTGACCCTGATTTCACTTTCTCACACAGGGATGGGAAACCAGACAGGCAGTCTTTGTCATGGAGTTAAAAAATTTAAATTATTTTTTATTATGAAAAACCTACAAGGAGAAACTAGGGGAAATAGTATAATAAGCATTCATATTCTTGAAACTTAGGCTGTCACCTTTTGCCATATTTGATTAATTTTTTTCTGAACCACTTAAAAGTAATTATAGATACCATGATATTTATTCCTAAATACTTCGGTATGCGTCTGTAATAACTAAGATCATAACTGTATAAGCACAGCATTATCATTAACCTAATAAAAGTGACCCTAATCCCCTAACGTCCTAAACCCAGAGTCCACAGTCAGAGTCCCCTGGTTGTCCCCACAGTGTGTGTGTGTCTTTAATGGCTGATTTGTTTAAGCCAGGAACTAATCAGACTCATAAGATTTGAACGTTGGAGTTCTGCTTTAATAAATAGATTCTGAGTGAGGACTCAAGGGCATCTTGAGAATAAACTACACAGACTCTCCATTCAGAGAGTTCAGTTCTGAGTTTGGTGTTTTGTTCTGGATAGTGAGGATTGTCAAGCCAGGGGCCGTGAGTAAGTCTGTTCATTACCTGAACATAAGCTATATTTGGCATAACAGGAAAACTTCCATAAAATAAAGATTTTTCTTGTGCTTTTGAAATATTCATCATATAGGAAACTCACATTTTTTACACTAACAAAATAGAATGAGGTAAATGGAGAAAGTGAAATCAAATAGTAGTCTTAGCAACTGAAAGAGATTTGTGCTACATGTAATATGTAAGTCAAACTCAATCATTATAACAGTGGATATTTTTCATACAGCTGCAAGATTCTTAAACTCTAGCTGAGAGTGTCATTAATTTAAGAAATTAATACAAACAGGAGTTTGGGGCATCTATAGGTATTTATTATATTAATACTTCCCCTGTGAAGTGATTCAGCAACCAAAAAGCCCTGTTGAATAGATGCTGACTGTCCTAAAAAAGGCAAATTGATATATGATTGATTGAACCTTCTATACTTTCCTTTTTCTCTGAAGAGTTTTCATTAAATAGATTTTATGGTAATTAAACTTTTTTTTGGAAAAATAGTTAATAAGGGTAATAATATTTATTCAGAATTTTCTCTGGGTCAGACCCTCTGAAATAGTGTGTTTAACCACATTATAATACCATTCCAATTTTACAGGTGATAAGTGAGATTAAGTAACTTGCTTAGCACAGAGACTGTCCAGAACTGGACTGTGGTTTTGAAGTGAAGTCTTTGTGACCTGAAAGGCCATGCTCCTTCTCTTCTATCTGTCCTAAGCTATAATCTGTGTATTCTTTGGAGTTTTATAGACATTATTTTGTTTAGTATAATAAATTTGGGGGAGGAAAGGTATATGGGTATTTTATATTCTAGAAAGGATTAAAAAAACAAACTGAGGCTCAAGGTGACATTGATAATCGTTAGAAGAGTTGGACAAGAATTTGGATCTTTAAGCCAGGTTTTCCTATTGCCAAGACTTTTCAATAGGGAGCAGTTGCAGTGATGTTTCTTACTCTTGAGCTCCAGTTGCTGCAGAGCCACTGATGCCGCAAAGATAGATGGTGCAAGGTGGCCCCATGTACTGTTTCCCCCACTGGTCGTACCTCCCGTAACCATCGTGCAATATCGAGACTAAGAAGTTGGCTTTGGTTCAATGACTGCGTGTAATTCTATGTCATTTTACTGTGTGTGGATTCACGGAACCACCAGCACAATCGAGATACAGAACTGTTGCATCATGTGAAGACCTTTTTTTGTGCTACTTGTATAGTTACACTCATGGTCCCGCCTCCCTATGTAACCCTGGCAACCACTAGTCTGTTCTCCATCTCTGTAATTTTGTCCTTTTGAAAATAACACACAATAGAACCATATTGTTTGTGACCTTTTAAAGATAACTTTTTCCCCTCTCGCCACGTATTTGAGATCCATCCAAGTTTTTGAGTGTATGTATAGTCCATCCATTTTTATGGCTGAATAGTATTCCACAGCCTCTTCATTGATCATAGCCTTGTTGTGGTGAAGGGGCTTGCATAACCCAGTGAGGCTATGAGCCACGCAAGACAGATGGGTCATGGTGAAGAGTTGTTACAAAATGTGGTCTATGGAGGAGGAAATGGCAACCCACTCCAGTATTCTTGCCATGAGAACCCCAAGAACAGTATGAAAAGGCAAAAAGATATGACACTGGAAGATGAGCCCCCTAGGTCGAAAAGTTGTCCATTCTGCTACTAGGGAAGAGTGGAGGGCAATAGCTCTAGAAAGAACAAAGCAGTTGAGCGAGAGTGGGAATGATGTTCAGTTGTGGATGTGTCTGGTAGTGAAAGTAAAGCTAGATGCTGTAAAGAACAATATTATATAAGAACCTTGAATGTTAGGTCCATAAATCATTGGGCATGGTCAAGTAGGAAATGGCAACAGTGAATATTGACATCTTAGGAATCAGTGAACTAGAATGGATGGGAATGAGTGAATTTATTTCTGAGGACCATTGTGTCTACTGTGGACAAGAATCCCATAGAAGAAATGGAGTACCCCTCATAGTCAACCAGAGAGTTGGAAATGCAGTATTGGGTGCAACCTCAAAAATGACAGAATGATCTTGATTCTTTTCCAAGGCAAACTGTTCAACATTACAGTGATCCAAATCTATGCCCCAGCCACTGATGCTGAAAAAGCTGAAGTTGACCAGTTCTATGAAGACCTACAACACTTTTGAGAACTAACACCAAAAGATGTTCTTTTCATCACAGGGAATTGGAATGCAAAAGTAGAAAGTCAGGGGTTGCCCAGAATAACAGGCACATTTGCCCTTGGAGTACAGAATAAAGCAGGGCCAACAAGAGTTTTGTCAAGAGAACACACTGGTCACACCAAACACCCTTTTCCAACAAGCCAAGAGATGACCCTACACGTGGGCATCACCAGATGGTCAATACCGAAATCAAATTATGTTCTTTCAAACTGTGGTGGTGAGGAAAACTCTTGAGAGTCCCTTGGACAGCGAGGAGATAAAAAGGAAATCAATTCCAAATATTCATTGGATAGACTGATGGTGAAGCTAAAGCTCCAATACTTTGGCCACCTATTGCAAAGAGTTGACTCTTTGGAAAGACCCCGATGCTTGGAAAGCTTGAAGGCAAAAAAGGAGAAGGAGACAGCAGAGGATGAGATAGTTCATCACTGACACAATGGACATGAATTTGAGCAAACTCTGGGAGGTAGTGGAGGAGAGAGGAGCCTGGTGTATTGCAGTTCATGGGGTCACAAAGAGACACGACTTAGTGACTGAAAAGGGTAACAAAGTGCCCCACAGCATGGCTACACCACAGTCAGGTCTCCAGTAGGAACCTAAGGTTTTGTGGAATAGGATCTCCACTCTCACTCTTCATTTGCCCTTAATGCCTATCAACTATTTTAAGTAAAGTTCTTATATTTAAGTTGATAGGGATTAGAAAGTTAAATTATAAAATCTAATTTTGGAATAGACTGAAAATCAGGAAAGTGAGTGAATATTTAGTATTTGAGTTAAGTTTGAGGACTGTTATCTTTCAAGTGTGCAGACTCCTTTTTTTCTATGTGTAGATGTTTGAGAAAGCAATAATCTTTGAACTTAGGTCCTCTGAACTCAGTTGGAAGAGGCTCATTGTGGTCGTATGACTATTCTGTGCCTTTTCTTATTTATGCAGGGTGTCAGTTATAGTCAGAAGTGACATTATACATTTATTTCATGTTGTTTTTCACTTACGGGATAAACACTAGCATTAATTTTATATTAGCTGAAATTATATTTATACATAAAAAAAGAAGATTTAAAATGAGTGGTGGCTTGCCCTTTAAACAGTTCAGTTAAAACTGTACCAGAAGAGGGCGCTGAAGTCAAGATGGCCGTGAACACCTCTACACCCCGCTCTCCCCCAGGGCGTGGAAGGCGAAAGAGCAGCCAGAGGGGTGTTTTCTCGTTAGCAAGCAAATAAGCCGCCGCAACAGTGAAGTAAGGGAGGGTCTTAGCACAGAACTTCCCACAGTCAGGATTTCCTCAGAGTGCCCAACAGTGGAGATGGCAAGATGTTTTGGCTTTTGACATTGAAATGAAGGCCATCAGAGAATTTTAGATTAAAAAAATACAGTTAAATTGATCTTTTTAAGTAGAAAAAGCTTCTTCTAGTTTTTGAACAGTTAACACAGATGAACTTTCCAGTAACTATATCGCAAATGAATCATGGAAATTAGAATTCTTTATGAAGAGGAGGTTGAAGTCTCTGCAAGCAGCATATTCTCTCTCTCTTTCTAATGCACACACAGTATGACAGGTACTTTTGCAAATACTGTTTGAACAGTGCCTTATGTGAAAAGTTCATTCAAGCATGCAGATGAAGTAAAAAGCTTTTATGATACACTGGGAAATGAAGTTTCAGGTTTGTTTCTATGATTACGTGCATTGTCAGCTTTTTACTGTCTATAATTTTATATTTGTATAGTGATGAGGAAGTTGAGGTATATTCATAGTGCGTCTCTTGGTCCTTGGAAGCAAAGTTATGACCAACCTAGACCGCATATTAAAAAGCAGAGACATTACGTTGCCAACAAAGTTATATCTAGTCAAAGCTATGGTTTTTCCAGTAGTCATGTATGGATGTGAGGCTTGGACTGTAAAGAAAGCTGAGCGCCTAAGAATTGATGCTTTTGAACTGTGCTGTTGGAGAAGACTCTTGAGAGTTCCTTGGACTGCAAGGAGATCCAACCAGTCCATCCTAAAGCAAATCAGTCCTGAATATTCATTGGAAGGACTGATGCTGAAGCTGAAACTGCAGTACTTTGGCCACCTGATGGGAAGAACTGACTCATTTGAAAAGACCCTGATGCTGGGAAAGATTGCAGGCAGGAGGAGAAGGGGACGACAGAGGATAAGATGGATGGATGGCATCACCGACTCAATGAACATAAGTTTGAGCAAGGTCCAGGAGTTGGTGATGGACAGGGAGGCCTGGCTTGCTGCAGTCCATTGGGTTGCAAAGAGTTGGACATGACTGAGAGACTGAACTGAACTGAAGTTGCTTCAGTAATGTCCAGCTCTTTGCAACCCCATGGCCTGTAGCCCACCAGGCTCCTCTGTCCGTGGGATTCTCTAGGCAAGAATACTGCGGTGCTTTGCCATGCTCTGCTCCAGGGGATCTTCCCAACTCAGGGATTGAACTCCCTTGCTTCTCCTGCTTTGGCAGGCGGGTTCTTAACACTCGTGCCACCTGGGAAGCCCCATCTTATTGAGTTAGCTCTAAAATTTATGCTGGAACACTGAAAGTAAGCCAGGAGAAATAACCTGTTTTTCTGTAGTATGAAAACATCCAGAAGAAAGTAGTCCAAGAGCCTTTACACTGAACTACAGTTGAAGGAAAGTGTACTTTCAAGAATATACAATAAGATCTCAGCTTTAAAGTTTACTGTATACACAAGGGGTTGTAAAAGAGATAACAAAGATTGTTGTGACTGGGTTGAAGGACCAAATACTGACAGCAGTAAAAGCAAGGTAGCAGGGATGTGGGGACAAAAAGAGAAAGCAAGAGAATAAGAGAAAGTATAAAATTTAAACCTAGGGGTCAAATATTTAGAAGAGGTCTAATGATCCCAAGCATTGAATTTTGTTAGGGCTTTTCATTTTCCAAAAGCATTTTATTAAGGAAAATATTTTATCTGCAGAAGACTTTGGTAGGAAGGATATAAAGTGTCACTAAAGCTTAAAGTATTATGTATTACAGTTGGAAGAAAAGAGAGAGCAAGGGTAAGAAGGGTAGAGACAGGAGAAGGATAGTGGGGGAAAAAAAAAACTGATAACATGGCCACTGGTGAAAGACCTGCCACAGAACTGTTATTTTGATTTATGTCATGTTTTCTGATAACTTGTTATAAATGGATATTTTGAGGTAACTTAAGTCTTCTACCATTTAGAGTCTGTTTATATACTCCTCCCCGATCCCTAGGATATATTCAACTACAAGTTTATGGCCAGAGATTAAATGGCTGATACTTAGGAAGGAATTTATTTGTAAGTTACAAATTTTTAATGTATTTATTAAATGGATCTATTTTTATTTATTTAAAATTTATTTTGAATTGGAGGATAATTGCTTTACAGTATTGTGTTCATTTCTGCCATACAATAACACGAATTAGCCATAAGTATATATATCCCCTTCCTCTTGAGCCTCCCACCACACCTCGCCCCCCCCACCCATCATTTTTAGTTTTGATTCAGTTCCTGATGTGTTGGTTCGGAGAACGTGATCATATCCAAGTGGTAGGTAAGTTCATTTTGTTAATGACTCAAAGATTTACTTTAATGCTAATTTAAAAATTTCTTTTGAGAATATTGGAAAAATACCACCTTGATTAGGCTGTGGTCTTTAGTATAAGATTTTAGAAATAACTAAGTACTTGGTAAGAGAAATAATGTAAAATGATCATGTTACTGAAAAAATACAGACTAATACTCAGCATTTACTGAACTTTAAACTTGTTTTAAGTGGTATTACTCATGGCAGGCAATACTTTACAGGCAAGGGGAATTATATTTTAATTGTTTATCCTCTCTTTTTGGTAGCCAGGGGCTACCTTCCAGAGACTGTTTTGGTTGAAGCAGTTGAATGATGCATGCGTGTGTGCTTTGTCATTCAGTTGTGTCCAACTCTTTGTGACTCCATGGACTGCAGCCTGCCAGGCTTCTCTGTCCATGGGGATTTTCCAGGCAAGAATACTGGAGTGGGTTGCCATGTCCTTATGGACTGCAGCCTGCCAGGCTCCTCTGTCCATGGGATTCTCCAGACAAAAATACTGGAGTGGGTTGCCATGCCCTCCTCCAGGGGATCTTCCTGTCAGGGATTGAACCCAGGTCTCCTGCATTGCAGGCAGATTCTTTACTATCTGAGCCACCAGGAAAGCCCAAGAATACTGGAGTGGGTAGCCTATTCCTTCTCCAGAGGATCTTTTCAACCCAGGAATCGAACCAGGTTCTCCTGCATTGCAAGTGGATTCTTTACCAGCTGAGTTACCAGGGAAGCTCAGTTGAATGAATACTCCTTTAATATTACTCATTTTCTGGTCCAGAACATTCCAAGTAAGAGATATTTTAGGTCTTAGCAAATCTTACAAAAACTTAAGAATGAAAAGGGATAGAGCCTTGAATTTTGCATCACAGCTAAGGTGCAGGAAGGAGTTCTGTGCTCACAAAGTTCCACAGATAGCTGGTGGGGAAAGAATTTATTTATAAGGAAACATAAATTTTTTAGTTGCCCAAGATTAGATTATGTTTGGCAGGTTCAGTAACTGAGGCAAATTTTATTATACACTAGGCCATACTTTCGGAGAAGGCAGTGGCACCCCACTCCAGTACTCTTGCCTGGAAAATCCCATGGACGGAGGAGCCTGGTAGGCTGCAGTCCATGGGGTCACTAAGAGTCAGACACGACTGAGCGACTTCACTTTCACTCTTCACTTCCATGCATTGGAGAAGGAAATGGCAACCCACTCCAGAGTTCTTGACTTGAGAATCCCAGGGACGGGGGAGCCTGGTAGGCTGCTGTCTGTAGGGTAGCACAGAGTTGGACACGACTGAAGCGACTTAGCAGCAGCAGCAGGCCATACTTTGTATTCTTTCAGGCTTTTTCAAAATGTTAAAGATAATACAGTACCAGAGTGACAGCATTGCAATTTGATTTTATCATATGGCACAATAGCAGGACAACTTTTTACCTATAATAGTTGACTGTTTCTTTGCCACAGTTCTTCATGTGGGATCCTACAAGACATAAACTGAATTGCACTTAAAGACAACAATTAGAAGATAGTACATCAGTAGTGTTTCTTGTCTGAAATGTTTAGAGAGAGGAAAAGGAAAAGAATAATATGGAGACATTCAAACACCAATAGAATGGCAGAACTTTTATAAAATAAAATTCAGCTAATACTTTGTACAAAACCAAAGACCTTTGAAAAGTGTTTGTAAAATATGTTGTTTAATACTTTTTAAACAAAGTGACATAATCATCTGAGACTGAAATATCCTTAAATTTTTTTTTATTTCTCTGAAACATTCCTCAGCTCTTGATAACTAGTTTCTTAATATCCCAATTACTCAAAAGGAGTTCAGATGTTTTCTCAAGTTTTCAATACTATTTTATAATTTTTAGAGGGTTAGGTAACATCTAGGGAACTCTTATGAGGAGATTGTGCTAGATATTTCATATAGTTAATCTTTACCACAACCTTATTAGGTAGCTATTGTCACCTCCATTTTACAGGGAAGGAAGTAGGCTTAGAGAATGGGAATGATCCAGACCTTGGCAGAACTGTTGTTTTTCTTTAAAACATTTTCCTGGCATTCTATCATTTGATTCTTGCAACACAGTTTTCATGTTTCAGTTCTACAAATGACCATGCTGAGGGCCAGAGAGATAAAATGACTTGCCAAAGGTCATATTTGAATAGTTTAAGGAACAGTAAGATCTGAGGGAGATGTGGGCTTACTGTGGAATTTTCTAAGGTGCGCAAGGATATCTCAAGGATATATTACTCATGTATTGGAATTGTCAGTTGAGGACATGAGTGATCTGTAACATGTATGGAGTGAGAGCAGGTTGGTCTAAACTAAAAGTAATTGAACAAAACCTTCTTGAATATAGAGACTACAACTTTCAAATCAGTTGCAGTTGCAAAAATCAGTTTTTAGTAAAACTGATTCAATATAGTGAAACTCAACATTCAAAAAAATAAGATCATGGCATCTTGTCCCATCACTTCATGGCAAATAGATGGGGAAAAAATGGAAACAGGGGTAGACTTTATTTTCTTGGGCTGCAAAATCGCTGTGGATTGTGACTGCAGCCATGAAATTATAAGATGCTTGCTCCTTAGAAGAAAAGCTATGACAAACCTAGACAGTGTATTAAAAAGCAGGCATCACTGCCAAAAAAGGTCTGTATAGTCAAAGGTATGGTTTTTCCAATAGTCATGCATGAGTGTTGCACCATAAAGAAGGCTGAGTCCTGAAGAATTGATGCTTTCAAACTGTGGTGCTGAAGAAGACTCTTTAGAGTCCCTTGGACAGCAAGGCGATCAAACTAGTCAATCCTAAAGAAAATCAACGCTGAATGTTCATTGGAAGGACTGATGCTGAAGCTGAAGTTTCCATACTTTGGCCACCTCATGCGAAGAGCTGACTCATTGGAAAAGACCCTGATGCTGGGAAAGATTGAGGACAGGAGAAGAAGGGGATAACAGCTCTGACTCAATGGACATGAGTTTGAGCAAACTCTGGGAGACAGTAAAGGACAGGGAAGGCTGGTGTGCTGCCGGCCATTGGGTTGAAAAGAGTTGGACATGACTGAGCGACTGAACAACAACAACACTACATAATGATCAAGGGAATCAATTGAAGGAGATACAACAATTGTATATATTTATGGACCCAACATAGGAGCATCTCAATACAAAACGTAAATGCTAAGTCATAAAAGAGGAAATTGAAGTAACACAGTAATAGTGGGGGACTTCAGCACTCCACTTACACCAATGGACAGATCATCCACACTGAAAATTAATAAATAAATACAGGCCTTAAATGACCCATTGGATCAAATAGATTTAATTGATATTTATAGTATAAATATATTAAAACATCCATCCTGCTGCTACTGCTGCTAAGTCACTTCAGTTGTGTCCTACTCTGTGCGACCCCATAGACGGCAGCCCACCAGGCTCCACCGTCCCTGGGATTCTCCAGGAAAAAACACTGGAGTGAGTTGCCATTTCCTTCTCCAAAACATCCATCCTAAAACATCAGAATATACTTTCTTCTCAAGTGCACATGGAACATTCTCCAGGATAGAGCACATCTTGGGTCACAAATTAAACCTTGGTAAATTTAAGAAACTTGAAATCCTATCGGGTATCTTCTCTGACCACAATAGTATGAGATTAGGACTCGATTATAGGAAGAAAAATTGTAAAAAATGGAAACACATGGATGCTACACAGTATGCTACTTCATAACCAAGAGATCAGTGAAGAAATCCAAGTAGAAATAAAAAAAAATCCAGAAACAAAAGACAACGAAAATACGATGACCCAGAATCTATGGGATGCAGCAAAAGCAATTCTAAGAGGGAAGTTTATGACAATACAATCCTATCCAAGAAACAAGCAATTTTCAGGTAAACAACCTAACCTACACCTAAACCAACTAGAGTCAACAACAACAAAAAAACCCCCCAAAGTTAGTGGAAGAAAAGAAATC
Organism: Tragelaphus eurycerus; assembly: GCA_935064755.1. Taxonomy (NCBI): domain Eukaryota; kingdom Metazoa; phylum Chordata; class Mammalia; order Artiodactyla; family Bovidae; genus Tragelaphus; species Tragelaphus eurycerus. The sequence continues at coordinate 714,465 of CAKXYN010000264.1, read as the reverse complement.
ATAAAAGTCAGAGCAGAAATAAAAGAAATAGAAACCAAAAAAAACAATAGAAAAGATGAAACTAAAAGCTGATTTTTTTGAGAAAGATTAACAAAATGCATAAACCTTTAGCCAGACTCATTATGAAAAAAGGGGGGAGCACTCAATAAAGTTAGAAATGAAAAAGTTACAACTGACACCACAGAAATACAAAGGATTATAAAGACTACTACAAGCAACTATATGCCAATAAAATGGAAAACCTGGAAGAAATGGACAAATTCTTAGAAAGAAAGCAACCCAATAAAAAAATGGATATAAGACCTAAATACACATTTCTCAGAGAAGACATACAGACTGCCAACAAACACATGAAAAGATGCTCAACACCACTAATTTTTAGAGAAATGCAAATAAAAACTGCAATGAGGTATCACCTCACACAAGTCTGAATGGCCACCATCAAAAAATTTACAAACAATAAATGCTGGAGAGAGCATGGAGAAAAGGGAACCCTCTTAACACTGTTGGTGGGAATGTAAGTTGGTGCAGCCACTATGAAGAACAGTATGGAGGTTCCTTAAAAAACTAAAAGCAGAATGGCCATATGACTGAGCATATGCCCCCTATTGAGCATATGGCCAGTGAAAAGCATAATTCAAAAATTACATGAACCCCAGTGTTTATTTCAGCTCTGTTTACAGTAGCCGGGACATGGAAGCAACGTAAATCATCAGAGGAATGGATATGTGGTACATATTACAATGGAATATTTGTTGTTTAGTTGCCAGGTTGTGTACTGACTCTTTGCAATCCCATAGACTATAGCTTGCCAGGCTTCTCTGTCCATGGGATTTCCCAGGCAAGAATACTGGAGTGGGTTGCCATTTCCTTCTCCAGGAGATCTTCCCAAACCAGGGATCAAATCTGTATCTCCTGTATTGGTAGGCAAGTTCTTTACCACTGAGCTATGAAGGAAGCCCACAAATGAAATACTCAGTTCAGTTTAGTCGCTCAGTCGTGTCCGACTCTTTGCGACCCCATGAATTGCACACCAGGCCTCCCTGTCCATCACCAACTCCCAGAGTTCATCCAAACTCAACATCCATCGAGTCGGTGATGCCATCCAACCATCTCATCCTCTGTTATCCCCTTCTCCTCCTGCCCTCAATCCCTCCCAGCATCAGAGTCTTTCTCAATGAGTCAACTCTTCCCATGAGGTGACCAAAGTATTGGAGTTTCAGCCTCAACATTATTCTTTCCAAAGAACACCCAGGACTGATGTCCTTTAGAATGGACTGGTTGGATCTCCTTGCAGTCCAAGGGACTCTCAAGAGTCTTCTCCAACACCACAGTTCAGAAGCATCAATTCTTCGGTGCTCAGCCTTCTTCACAGTCCAACTCTCACATTCATACATGACCACTGGAAAAACCATAGCCTTGACTAGACAGACCTTTGTTGGCAAAGTAATGTCTCTGCTTTTGAGTATGCTGTCTAGGTTGGTCATAACTTTCCTTCCAAGGAGTAAGCGTCTTTTAATTTCATGGCTGCAATCACCATCTGCAGTGATTTTGGAGCCCACCAAAATAAAGTCTGACACTGTTTCCACTGTTTGCCCATCTATTTCCCATGTAGTGATGGGACCAGATGCCATGATCTTCGTTTTCTGAATGTTGAGCTTTAAGCCAACTTTTGCACTCTCCACTTTCACTTTCATCAAGAGGCTTTTTAGTTCCTCTTCACTTTCTGCCATAAGGGTGGTATCATCTGCATATCTGAGGTTATTGATATTTCTCCCAGCAATCTTGATTCCAGCTTGTGCTTCTTCCAGCCCAGCATTTCTCATGATATACTCTGCATATAAGTTAAATAAGCAGGGTGACAATATACAGCCTTGACGTACTCCTTTTCCTATTTGGAACCAGTCTGTTGTTCCATGTCCAGTTTCTAACTGTTGCTTCCTGATCTGCATATAGGTTTCTCAAGGGACAGGTCAGGTGGTCTGGTATTCCCATCTCTTTCAGAATTTTCCACAGTTTATTATGATCCACACAGTCAAAGGCTTTGGCATAGTCAGTAAAGCAGAAATAGATGTTTTTCTGGAACTCTCTTCCTTTTTCCATGATCCAGCGGATGTTGGCAATTTGATCTCTGGTTCCTCTGCCTTTTCTAAAACCAGCTTGAACATTTGGAAGTTCACGTATTACTGAAGCCTGGCCTGGAGGATTTTGAGTATTACTTTACAAGCGTGTGAGATGAGTGCAGTTGTGGGGTGGTTTGAGCATTCTTTGGCATTGCCTTTCTTTGGGATTGGAATGAAAACGGACCTTTTCCAGTCCTATGGCCACTGCTGAGTTTTCCAAATTTGCTGGCATATTGAATGCAGCACTTTTCACAGCATCATCTTCCAGGATTTGAAATAGCTCAACTGGAATTCCATCATCTCCACTAGCTTTGTTCGTAGTGATGCTTTCTAAGGCCCATTGACTTCACATTCCAGAATGTCTGGCTCTAGGTGAGTGATCACACCATTGTGATTATCTGGGTTGTGAAGATCTTTTTTGTACAGTTCTTCTGTGTATTCTTGCCACCTCTTCTTAATATCTTCTACTTCTGTTAGGTCCATACCATTTCTGTCCTTTATCGAGCCCATCTTTGCATGAAATGTTCCCTTGGTATCTCTAATTTTCTTGAAGAGCTCTCTAGTCTTTCCCATTCTGTTGTTTTCCTCTATTTCTTTTCATTGATCTCTGAGGAAGGCTTTCTTATCTCTCCTTGCAATCTTTGGAACTCTGCATTCAGATGCTTATATCTTTCCTTTTCTCCTTTGCTTTTGGCTTCTCTTCTTTTCACAGAGAAAAGAAGAGAAAAGGCTATTTGTAAGGCCTCCCCAGACAGCCATTTTGCTATTTTGCATTTCTTTTCCATGGGGATGATCTTGATCCCTGTCTCCTGTACAATATCATGAACCTCTGTCCATAGTTCATCAGGCATTCTATCTATCAGATCTAGTCCCTTAAATCTATTTCTCACTTCCACGGTATAATCCTAAGGAATTTGATTCAGGTCATACCTGAATGGTCTAGTGGTTTTCCCTACTTTCTTCAATTTAAGTCTGAATTTGGCAATAAGGAGTTCATGATCTGAGCCACAGTCAGCTCCTGGTCTTGTTTTTGCTGACTGTTTAGAGCTTCTCCATCTTTGGCTGCAAAGAATGTAATCAATCTGATTTCAGTGTTGACCATCTGGTGATGTCCATGTTTAGTCTTGTGTTCTTGGAAGAGGGTGTTTGCTATGACCAGTGTGTTCTCTTGGCAGAACTCTGTTAGCCTTTGCCCTGCTTCATTCCGTATTCCAAGGCCAAATTTGCCTGTTACCCCAGGTGTTTCTTGACTTCCTACTTTTGCATTCCAGTCCCCTATAATGAAAAGGACATCTTTTTGGGGTGTTAGTTCTAAAAATTAAATATTACTCAGCCATAAAAAGAACAAAACCATGTCATTTGTAGAGATGTGGATGGACCTAGTGTCTGTCAATACAGAGTGAAGTAAGTCACAAAGAGAAAAATACGTTAACACATATTTGTGGAATGTAGAAAAATAGTAAAAATGATCTTATTGCAAAACAGAAATAAAGGCACAGATGTAGAAAACAAATGTAATGGATACCAGGAGGGAAAGGGAGGGGATGAATTGGAATAGTGGAATTTGACATATACACTACTATGTATAAAACAGATAACTAACGAGAACCTGGTCTCAGCACAGGAAACTACTGGGTGCTCTGTGGTGACCTAAATGGTAAGGAAATCCAAAAAGCGGATATATGTTGATGTATGGCTGGTTTACTTCGCTGTAGAGCAGAAACTGACACAGCGGAGTGAAGTAACCATAGTCCAATTAAAAAAAAAGAAGTCATGCCTAGGTTAGTGTGCTAATAATAAAATTGAGAAAAATGTGTTTTGAATGTCACGTGGTTAATGATGGCTATTCTTTCATGACAGTGCTGGGAGAAGGACTGGCCAAGGGAGATGGTGCCTTTCAGGCAGTGCTTTGCTGCATGCAGCTTAAAGGGAAGCTCCAGCCTGTATCCCACATTCTTGCCAAGTCACTGACAGGAGAGTCCCTGGTATGTTGACTGGTTCTAAATTTGAATGTCCAAAAATGTATTCACCCCTTGGACTTCTTAGGTGTATTACCTGCGTCCTGTAGGTTCTGTCAGAAATCAAAGTTTATGAGTAGCTACTTACTTCTTTTTAACATACTCATATTTAAGCATTGGATTCTTGTATTAATGTAGTTTGTGATTAAGAGATAATTTTTAAAGCTTTGAAACTATAGAATAACTGATTTTCTTTAAAGGTATAATTTAACAGAACCTGAAGGTATTTTTGAGTTTTAAAATGCTTCTGTAGATATATGATCTTATAGGTTTCTTAAATTTAGTCATTTATTGTATAAAGTGCTTAAATTTATCTAAACTGAGTAATAATTACTTTTCTTTCTGATGATGTTCATATTCATGGCTGCTCTGATGAAGTTATCTTGTTCTATTCAGACCTTGGGATAAATTTTTGTATGCTCTATTAAATTTTCTAGATTTTCGTCTATTTGTTTTCAGATGACTTAATGCAAAGACTTCCTTTTTTGAACTTTAGAGTTGGCAATTTATAGAAATTGGAAGATATGTTACGACTTATTTTCACCAGTTGGTAACTGTACAAAACTGATACTTTTTGAGTCATAATGAAAGATGGTGAAAGTAAAAAAAAAACCAACATATGTATACTTTGTTATACAGCCTGAGTCCTCTATACTTCTGAATTATCATAAACTGTGGAAAGCTGGGCAAAGTTGTGTTTTCACTGCAAATAAATATATATCTGGTGAAAAAGAAGGAAATCAGGAAAGTACTTTGTATATTGTTGAGTGTAATATAATGACCCATCTCGGAGGGTAATTTAGTTATTTTCTAAGGAATTATTGTGCAGTGAATTGTTTAGTTGGTTTAATAGTATCTTTTTATTTCACCATCTTAACAAATGAATATAAAAGCTAAGGTATCTTATTAATTATAGCAAAATTGTATGGGTCAGTTCAGTTCAGTCGCTCAGTTGTGTCCGACTCTTTGCAACCTCATGAATTGCAGCACACCAGGCCTCCCTGTCCATCACCAACTCCTGGAGTTTACCCAAACTCATGTCCATCGCGTCGGTGATGCCATCCAACCATCTCATCCTCTGTCGTCCCCTTCTCCTCCTGCCCCCAGTCCCTCCCAACATCAGAGTCTTTTCCAATGAAGTCAGCTCTTCCCATGAGGTGGCCAAAGTATTGGAGTTTCAGCTTCAGCATCAGTCCTTCTCATGAACACCCAGGACTGATCTCCTTTAGGATGGACTGGTTGGATCTCCTTGCAGTCCCAGGGACTCTCAAGAGTCTTGTATGGGTATTTAGTTCTAAATAGGTGATAAAGAATATTTCTCTTCTTTATTATTTAGATAATTCTTTCTTTAAGGATCTTTTCTATTTAAATTGAGTGTATTACACTGTTTTACCTGTTGGATTTTTAAATTAAAAATTAAGAAGCAATTTGCTGTTGAATCTCAAGTGAAATTTGAATTTCTCAAGAGCTCATGTTTTATGTTTTCCTTCAGCAGCTTTAATGAACCGTCTTTAGGTAGTGTGGTCATCGTATGTGAATCTGAATCATAAGTAACCAAGTTCACCTATTTGGTTTAAGAAAAGGAGTTATAAAAAGTTGAAGTTTTTTTTTTATTTATCCTACTTTGAGTGATACTCATTGTTAATATGTTATTGAATTAATCTTAAATTCTTACAAGATGAATACAGTGTTTTAGGGCATACTGTGTATTTTGTCTGGTTCATCTTTTTAACTTCCCACATAGAAGGTTGGCGTTGTTATCACCTTTAATAGTAATGAGGATAGGAGAGGAGCATAGCATTAGTTTTCTTTTTATGGGTAAACCTTAGAAATAGCCAAAGAGTCAAGTTCAGAGTAAAAAACTAATATGCTGCTTGGTTTCCCCCTTTTTCATTTGCCCTTTCAGAATGGGATGGTAACAAAAGATTTGACAAGGCTAAAAACACTTCTCAAAGAAACAGAGGTAAGACTATTTCAGCCGATCTCTTTGGGCAGAGTTTGACTTATTCTGAATGGCACGTGTTCGGTATTAAGATGTGGGTGATCACTGGGCATCAGAGGCTTTAACAGTGGGTAGGGAAGCTGTTAGCCTTTATGTAGCCAGGCTTGCTCCCATCCTAGGAGCTTTGCTTCCTCTCAAGGTGCCTGTTTTGTCCCTAATTCCCAGACCTTCTGTTTTGTCCCTAATTCTTTTTAGCTGTCTCTGTCCAATAAATGGAGAGGTGATTGGAAAATTTTGGTTTTTAACTACATCTGGCTATTAGAAAATATTTTCTAAGTAACTAATAAAAGTCTGTGATGTTTTTATGGAATGAGTTTAGGTGATGGAAATACTGTGTAACAGGGTAAATGGTGAACAAAAATATGCTCTGGTGATGAGTTGAAGGCCAGGGACAGCAGGGCATGTAAAAGGCCCATGGATTTGTAAGTCTCAAATTCCTGTTCCTCATACAGTCATGTAAATGTATTTTTACTTAGCTGTCTCATTTTATTTTTTGTCTTATTTTAAAAATAGCTGTTTTTGTCAGCTTTTATCATAAATGGAAATCCATGTAAACTGACTGATTGATTGGCTTATTTATTTAAAAACTGGTACCTACTATATGCTAGGTATTATGCTTGGCGCTGTGGACAGCCCTGAACAAGGTACTCATGGTCCTTGTCCTTGGGGAGGTTAAAGTCTTGGGGAGGAAATAGACATTTAATTAATTAATTAAACACAGGTATAGGTGTAATTCACATTGAGGTACATGGGATGAGCTTTCTGTGATGGAAAAATAACTGGAATGGTAGTGAGGGGATGAGACGCTTAAGCTCAGTTGAGAATTAAGAAAGTGCTGTGTCCTGGAGAGTGAGGTGAAGGGCGTTCCCATCAGGCCGAAAGGATGAGAAGAGCACCCAGGTGTAAACCTTGACCTCCTCCTGTAGGTTACATTCACACTTCAAATCTCATAATGCATTACAGTTCATAGCAACAAATAAGTATGCAAAGAAGACAGTCATCATGATAAGTGATGGATAAAGGTACTGTTTTGCTACAATTCAATAGGCTTTTAAAATATATTTATTTTCTTATGAATTAGCTGAAAATCAGTAAGCTCTAACTTCAGATTCATTTCCCTCTGGTATTTATGTAGTCTTTTTAATTTCTAAGAAGTAAAATAAGACAATTATAAATATTTTAGACTTTTAAAATGAAAACATAAAATATGATGATTTTCGATGTTCTTCTCTCTTATTACCTTAATTGAATTAGCAGCTTTGCATCTGATAATCATACACAAATATATGTAAAGTTATATTTTTGATATTTATAATCCTGTTCTATATAAGGTTACAAATATTATTTGACTCTCATTTTGTTACCGTACTTTTGGAATAAGTGACTTAAGTTTTGTTTGTAATTTCTGTGTAACCAGAGTAGTAGTATTTTTGGTTAGTGAACTGGTACTAATAAAAAAAAAAATCCATCTAGAAAAAGCTAACACAGTGTTACTCTTATTACTACACTTGATATACTTAAAAATAGCAACAATTTGTTATTTAAAGATTGGGCTGAGCTGATATTTAACCTGTAAGTGCTAGTGGATTAGAATAAAGACATGAAACCAAAGACTGACTAATGAAAACAGAGAGACAATACATATTCTTCAGAGAAATTTCAATACCAAATCAATATTTGATTATAAGATTATAAGAATTCTGCTGCTGCTGCTAAGTCACTTCAGTCATGTCCGACTCTGTGCGACCCCATGGACGGCAGCCCACCAGGCTCCCCCATCCCTGGGATTCTCCAGGCAAGAACACTGGAGTGGGTTGCCATTTCCTTCTCCCATGCATGAAAGTGAAAAGTGAAAGTGAAGTTGCTCAGTCATGTCTGACTCAGCGACCCCATGGACTGCAGCCTACCAGGCTTCTCCGTCCATGGGGTTTTCCAGGCCAGAGTACTGGAGTGGGGTGCCATTGCCTTCTCCGTTATAAGAATTCTAGCAAGGTGAAATGTGTCTGCTTTCCCTGAAGGTCTCAGTAAAGACCTTATTGATGTTGCCTTTCTGTCTTGGGGTCTGAGCATATAAAAAGGGTGTTTTCAAAAATACAATACGTGGGAACCTAAAAGCCACAGTGGCCAATTTCCTTATTCTTACCAGCTCTTCTGATGAGGGTGGGCAGTTCACCAGCACCCCTCCCCTCCTCCCCCGCTCCATGCTGAGAACGACAGTGTCAGCACAGACATCTCCTGCCACTGCAGGTTGTTGTAGATGCAGACTCAAAAACACACCGTGTGTCTTTCCCTTTTAGCAGTTACAAATGCTTTAAGCTTTATTTCATCACTCAAACATCTTCCCCCATTTTTTCTTGCATATTTGGTAAATTTATTTTGATAAATTTTTTTAGAGGAGATACTTTCGATTCATACTTGAAGTGAATTTTTAGCTCTTATATTTATAAATTCTGTGTAATTGGAATCATATTTTAAGGGCTAGTGTGGGACTGTACCATTTAGATCTTGCTTATAGAATTTTAAAGGATCATTTAATACATCTTTTTGGTGGGTATAGAGTCTTTATAATGTGAATAATTATGTCCCGATTTATTTGCTAGCTTCTACATAGTCTTAAACTTGATCCTCGTTTGACAAAAAAAGTTGAGTTGTCTTCAAAAACTATTTAGTAAGTAGTTTGAGAATCAGAAAGCTTTTTCCTGGTTTAGTTCCAGCCCAGCCTCAAAAGGGTCCAATTTAATAAGTGACATGTAAATTATGGTGATATTGCTTCAGTTATATCCAATTAGCATTTATGACATTCTTTCTATGATACAAAACATTCCAAATTTTGTCCTGGGGTACTGTTTCCTCCCTGTGATTCAGTTCAGCATTTACTGAGTGCTGTGCTGTTCATGGGTCTGTGGGTTTTGGAAAGCTGAGAGAGCCATGGAAAACAGTCTGAAGTGCCAACCCAAGATGTGCATAGCTAATGTACCCACAGGGCTGCCTGTGGTCAGTAAGTGCTGTACCAGAAGAACAAGCAGGGAGAGGGATGATAGACACCCTGTGGGAAACCAGGGAGGCTAGAGTGTGAGAATTGCGGCTAAAGGATGGAGGCAGCTGAGGGCAGACCCAAAAGTGACTTGCTACTAAGTTGGCCGTCATTTGGCTTTGGGGCAGATGAGACAAGTAGAATGAGGCACTTACAGGGCAGTGGCAGTGGGGTCGAGTATGAGATAGACATGAGAGACATTCTGGACCTTGCTGGGCAAGATTTGGAGATTACTCAGAGCAGAATAGGACTTCCCTGGTGGCTCAGACAGTAAAGCGTCTGTCTACAATGCGGGAGACCGGGGTTCGATCCCTGGGTTGGGAAGATCTCCTGGAGAAGGAAATGGCAATCCACTCCAGTGTTCTTGCCTGGAAAATCCCTTGGACAGAGGAGCCTGGTAGTCTATAGTCCATGGGGTCGCAAAGAGTCAGACTCGACTGAGCGACTTCACTTTAACTTTTCAGAGCAGAACAAAAAAGGGAGGGTTCAAGATGTCTTTCAGGATTTCAGTCTGGCTCTTTTGGGGGAAGGTGAATCCATTAACTTGAGACAAGAAGCACTGAAGGATGATGAGATTTTAGACGTACTACAGTTTGAAGCGCTTGGGTAGTTACCCATCCATCCACCCACCTACCCACCCTTCCATTCAGCCATCCAGCCACCCACCCATCTATCCATCCATCCATCCATCTACCCACCGTTCCATCCACCATCCATCCATCCAGATTTACTGGACATCCATTATGTGCCAGATCCTCTGAGGCACAGGAATGCAGACAGGCAGTTAGTTGTAGGCTGTTAACAGTGGATCTGTATGTGGCTGACAGGGACCCAGCAGGTAAAATGCTGTAGAGTCATTAAGTGAAAATGCTTTAGCTGGCACTCAGTTGAAATTGGGGATGTGGAGCTTACTTCAGTTCAGTCGCTCAGTCGTGTCCGACTCTTTGTGACCCCATGAATCGCAACACGCCAGGCCTCCCTGTCCATCACCAACTCCCAGAGTTCACTCAGACTCACGTCCATCGAGTCAGTGATGCCATCCAGCCATCTCATCCTCTTGTCGTCCCCTTCTCCTCCTGCCCCTAATCCCTCCCAGCATCAGAGTCTTCTCCAATGAGTCAACTCTTCGCGTGAGGTGGCCAAAGTACTGGAGTTTCAGCTTTAGCATCAGTCCTTCCAAAGAAATCCCAGGGCTGATCTCCTTCAGAATGGACTGGTTGGATCTCCTTGCAGTCCAAGGGACTTTCAAAAGTCTTCTCCAAGACCACAGTTCAAAAGCATCAGTTCTTCAGCACTCAGCCTTCTTCACAGTCTAACTCTCACATCCCTACATGACCACAGGAAAAACCATAGCCTTGACTAGACGGAGCTTACTTAGAGTAAAGTAAAAGCCAAATGGGCAGATGGAGGACTTGTCTGCATTAGAGAAAATCAGAGTGAGTGGGTCCTCAGCCACGGCCTCCGCTGTGGGAGAACGGCTGATCCCAGACAGTGAGTGGTGGTACTGGACTCGATGGAGGTGGGGTGGGGGTGATGCCGCCCCAACTGGCCCTGCTCCAGATGTTATAAGAGAGAGCCATACACACAGCAGAGGAAGGTGCTGCTTCCTGGGGCTCAGGGCTGGGGACTGAGACTGCTTTTGCCCACAGGTAATTTTTATGTAGGGAGTTTTTATCAGTTTCCTTCATGAGGGTCACACAATTACTTCTTTTCCATATTTAAATATGGAACCATAGAACAAAGAGCAAAAAATACCACTTGCAATAATAGTGTTTATTAAGTTTCTAAATATTCCATCTCAAGCTTTTTAAAATGTTGAAATTTTCCAAGTTTAATTCAAATCAGCTATTATTTCTTATATAAAAATTTCTTTCATTTGAAAAATTGCAGACAGCAACTAGTAACGTCCTCTCTGGATATCATGTGGAAGACTTAGAGGAGGGTAAGTACTAAACTGTGTAACTTCTGTAGCTGTAATTACATTTGGACATTGCTTCTTGTTGATTAATGGGAGGAAATTTCTGAGTTATAGTACAGGTTAGTGGAAGCATAGAAGAGAATATAAAAATTTCATTTAAGAAGTGTGGATGAAAGCAATTTTTTCCCTAACCCCTATTCATAGAATAATAGAGGAATGGAGGTGGGAGGTAATTGCAGAAGTCATCTGTTTCATCTCTTTTCCACCATATATGTAGTTCTAAATTAAAACCTCATTCTTAGCAATCTATGGAGGGAGATCTTTTCTCCTTTCTCACACCATCACATGCTTGTGCAGTTATTACTTTTTGGAAATTGTCCTGCCAGTAGTAAGGTCCATGGGCTCCTCTTCTCTTCCTAAAGGAAGGTGGAGAGAGGCCAGCACTCACTGAGTGTTTGCTCAGTGACGTCTGCCGTTCACTGGCTTTCACAAAACAAGTACTGAGTTCTTAGAGCTCTTCTCCATCTTTTTGATAGGTGATGAAACTGATGTTTGTTAAGGTTCAGTAATTTCCCAGTCACACAGTAAAGGGATGACTCATAGCTTTAAGCTCAGTCTGGCTCAGTGGATTTTGTCAGGCAGTGTGGGCTGGGCACAGTGACTTGTGAGGAGGCAGGAAATGGCCTCAAGGTCCTGGAGGCTTGCTGCTATTGAGCCTTGATGGCTCCAGCCTTTTTTCTTGGACACTTTGTTTCCCTTGGATTATTTGGAACCTTTTATCTGAATTCATCAAAATTCACTGTATTCAGAAGTAAACGTGTTATTTTTAGCTCCTATCTCAGAATTCACCTTTATGAACTTTAATTTTTAAAAAAGGATTACTTTATGCAACAACATGTGTCAGACACCCCCTAAGGAACATGGATGGTAATGTGGAACGTATTCCCATATACAGGACTGGAATTTTTTTACAAAATTTCCTCTTCCCAGGAGACCATAATTTTCTGATTCTGGAAGTAGTTCCTAATAGAGATGTAACTCATACCTAAGACATGACAAGCATGCCAACACATCTCCTTTTAGGTGCCAGGGGAGAGACTGCACTTGGAGTATGTCCACCAGTTGCTGGGATAGAGTAAGGGTCATTGACTTGTTTTAGCGGTTGTGTAACTGCTCCTTCAGTGATTTCTAAGTTTCATGTGGCTAACTGATTTAATCCATTTGATTGGTGAATTACTTTTTTTGGTAGAGACAAGCATGTCATGTTCATTTTACATCATCTGAGATGATGTGTATGGAGGGTTAATAGTATTTCTTACACATTAAATATCAGAATTATCAGCAAGCCTCAAATGATAAGACTATATCCTGATTACTCTCTAGGATCTTGTAATGGTTGGCATTTCCGCCCACCACCTAGGGGAATCACAAGCAGCGAGGAATATACTTTGTGTAAAAGGTAACGTGAATTTTTTTTTTAAACCAATGACATATCTTTATTCAAAGGATAGTTAATTTTCCTTCACTTTTTGAAAATAATTCAAATTTAAAGAAGATAAAGGAAGTGAAGGAAGAAGTATAATGATTGAGTAAAATGGTTTATTTTCAGTTTGAAACAGAAGCCATAATGGTCATTATCATTAAATAATAAAAATCAAAACCATATTGATGATCCTTCTTTTAATTATAAGGAACAATGATATAAATGGAAATTGTTAAGACTTTGGTCATACCAGTTGGAATAATATGACTTAATTACTGGTCTCTTGTTTATGTGAAATTTGCCTAACCTAAATTATGATGATTTAAACTGAAGTTACCTTATATAAACTGAAATAGAGCATAAAATAGATAAACGTTGAATTATTTTGATAACTTTTCTAAGAAAAAAGAAAATCTATTACCTTCACATAATCTTATATAGAATTTATGAGTAGTTTATATTTGAAGGGCCAACCTTTCAAAATTTAGTGATTATATGTTAAGGTAGAAAGAATTATTAAAGTAACATCAGAAGGTTCTTTTTATAAGAACTAGTGACTAGTGGTTTTTTAGATACAAGTTCTAATTACTGTAGATTACTTTTGATAATGAAGGAAATTTGATATGTAGTTTTGATTTTATAGTAGAAATAAAGAAACTGAGAGGTAAATTTGAAGATTCTGGTGGCGGAGAGGTAGGACACAATCTGATGCAAAGGACGTATAAGAAATTTTGTAGTCCAGATAGAGTATCAAGCCATCCATTTTTAGGGAAATAATTTAAAGCAATAGGAAAACAAATATTTGGCTCATTAAGATATACTAAAGAGAAAAAAAATGCATGATTTTAAATGTCTTATATGAAGCATATGAGAACTTAATAGCATAATTTAAGTTCAAATACTTTGTGTATCATCAAAAAAAGCTTTAAACACACTTGTCTTTTCAAGTAGGATGAGCCACTTGATGGTTCATTTTGTATTTCTTATTGTCCATATTTTTCCAATTGAAAAATTATCTAAAACATAGCATCCTTTTTAACCCATTTGCTATTTATAACTTGATTTTCATTTTTTTTTCTCTCAGAAGATCTTTCATTAATTTTGTAATGTTTCAATTGTTTAAAAACTGGCTGGATCTCTTATTTCATAGAGTGTTTAAGACTTAAAGTTACTGATGAGTCTTGCATTTTTATCTGTTTTGACCATCGGATTGTCAGTTGAATTTTCTGAGTCATAAATGTTGAGAAATCATTAACTATGTGTCCTTTAAAATGAACATTTGTGAATCTACCCATTGAAGAACTTAATCTATTGAAATAATTAAGATTCTTATATAAAACTTTTATTCTTAATTTATTTAAAACTTAAAGCAAATTAATATAGTCCAGTATTTTCAATGAGATATAGGTAATCGTAATGTAAAGAAGAGTGAAGGGATTACATTTGAAGGTGAAACATAGAAGTCTTGAAATGTTAATTCAGTGACATATTATATTTTTTTCCAGAACAAAATTCCTAGGATGTGGAAAATTTTCCATAGGTCCTTTCAGTTTGGGAAGTAGGGATACCTGTGCTTGACAAACTAATCCACTCGATGTCAGTGTTGCTTTAGAGAAACTGCTCTAGGCGGAATTGTCTAAGAGAGTTGTTTTATCACGAAGGAAACTACCTTTTCAGTGCCCATTTTTGTGGGTGGGAATGGTTATGAATATGTTCTGCTTTGTCACCCCTTATTCCAGAGAAAGAGGTCAGTGCATGTTGGTGGGGAGAGGGGTTGCTGCTTTATTAACTGTTGTGAATGTTCTCTAACCTCTTCTTCCTCCTCTGTGATAAATAAACCCTTTCAGGAGATGAAGTTTTGTTTTTGTTATTGAAGAGACGGAGGGCAAATGCTGGAAGTTTATCTTTTAAATGGTCCAACAAAGTATGTGATAAAACAGTCTTTCCTATTCTACTTAGATTTTTAGAGCAAGGAATCTGTAGGTATGGTGCGCAGTGTACTTCAGCACATTCCCAGGAAGAACTAGCAGAATGGCAGAAAAGATATGCTTCACGGTTGATAAAATTGAAACAGCAAAATGAGAATAAACAGCTCTCAGGCAGTTACATGGAAACCTTGATAGAAAAGTGGATGAATTCATTATCTCCTGAGAAAGTGGTGAGGAAAATAAACTGCATTTTTTTGTTTGTTTGTTTTAAACAGTGACCTTGTTTGAATCTTGACTTTATTTCATGCTGTGTTTTGGTTTTTATATCCCTATCCTCTATGAAACACTTGATTCTTGATAAAGTGTTTTGGTAGCAAAAGTAGACCCATTTACTAAAATAAAGAGCAGAACTAAGCCATTTGTTTGGACTTGTCCTCATTCAGGGAGTTTTTACTGCCATTTTGTTGTTGTTGTTACTGTTAGTTTTCTTATGTCTCTTAGTTTAGCTTTATTTTATTTTGTACTTATAAAAATAACTGAGAATTAATGTATAAAGTACCTTGCTTTGTAAACAGTTCCATCAGCATCTTTACCGTTGACATTTATTTACCATGCCAAAGCGTCTGTGTTCTTAGGAATGAGAGCATGACGGGACTTGCTCTCTGTTTTCAGCTCAGTGAGTGTGTGGAAGGAGTGAAGGTGGAGCACGACCCCGGTCTGTCCGTCACCGTCAACACCAAAAAGTCCCACCAGACCTGGACCTTCGCTCTCACCTGTAAGGTATGAGTTTTGTGATAATTAAACAATGTGAATTGCTTTCCATTTTCTTAGAGTTTTATTGGACCTTTAAATCTGTATGTTGAAAGAGCATTGAAAATTATGTAGGTTCTATATTATAATAAAGTGTATTTCTGTATTTTGATCATCAAGGTTGTATATATATATATATTTTGAGATTTTTGAGATAAAATCTTTGTAGATACTGAGATACTTGCTTATTTATTTATTTATTTGATGAAGATATATTGACATGTTGTCTTCCAAACTTGAAACGTAGGATGGGGTTCATGGCTTGTAGTTAACTATTTAAAAGTTGAATTGTTTAATCTGGCAGTTCTAAACTATTGAAACAACAACTTGTTTTTATTTTTGATTTTGTGAAATCACAAATTCTGTGATAACAGATTTTTTATTTGAGGCATTTTCTGCAGTGCTTCCTATCTTGAATTATAATGTTTAAAGTTTAAGAATGAAGCAAAGTAAACAATTTCTGTTAATATGTGCAGTGGAAAAGTTTTGTGTACTTTTTTGTAATGTTTCCTCCACTGTACCATCTGTATCTTGGGATGAAAAATCTGGGAACATTTGGCTTCAGCCGTGAACCCGATCACGTGCTTTCAGAAGTAACTGCTCTCCTGTGAAGACTTTTTACTTGATGCCAAGGGATGGAAAATTGGAGGTGATGGTGGTACAGGGTTAAAGTGTTTGACACAGTGAAAGATGAATGTATCACAGAAAGCAGGGAGGCTAGAAATGTAGTGTGAATATATCGTTTTTGGAAATGGCAACCTTATTGAGATATAATTGACATCATAAATATATCATTTTAACAAATGGTTTTTTTTAACCATTTTGATTTTTTTTCTTAAATAGCTTATGAGTACAATTTGTATTTTTAATATAGTATCTTAGAAGCATGGGAAAGTAAAAGTCCCTTATGGAAATATTTTCATTGAAGAGCCCAATTACAACTGGATTTTTCAACCCCTTGTACTCAATGAATTATTTTAACTTCCTTGTAGCCTGCAAGAATGCTGTGTCGTGTAGCATTGCTTTATGATGCTCATCGTCCTCATTTTAGTATCATTGCAATATCTGCCGGAGATAGTACTACCCAGGTATCACAAGAAGTCCCAGAAAACTGTCAAGAATGGATAGGAGGGAAGATGGCCCCAAATGGATTAGATCATTACGTGTATAAAGTCGGGATAGCATTTAACACAGAAATATTTGGAACTTTTCGTCAAACCATAGTTTTCGACTTTGGATTGGAACCAGTACTCATGCAAAGAGTAATGATTGATGCAGCTTCTACAGAAGGTAATATTTAGACTTTTTCCCCCTGATACTGTGTATTAAAAGGCACTATAACAACATTAAAAGATATGTATTGGCCCATAAATATTCCATGGATAGAGAGGGAATAGTAAGGAAAAAGATCCCAAGTTCTTTGACTCATTTACTGTGTGATAGAATTAAAATGTTTGCATTATACCCTGGTCACTTTATATAGTCATCAGGCAAAGCTTGCTTTGAGGTTCCCCAGACTGGTATGAGTAGGTGATCAGGTCTCTTTTTGGTGTGCCAACTTCATTGATTGATTTTATTCAGCACAGTAAAACCTTTCAGTATTAATTTGAGTAGAATATAATTTTAATGGTAATTGTGAATACACCTACAGTGTCTATTTCCATGTTCTACTGACAGTCCAGTTAACTTTGTTCATATTAGTACATTACCTGTGAATGAAAAGTCCTAAATACTAGCTTTCATTAAGTTGATTTCACTAGTATAAAGGAGACCAAGGTGCCTTTTCTAGGATCTGCTTCGTAGTCTTGGGAAGAGGTCCTGGTTTCAGTATGTAGGCACCTGTGGAGATGATGAATTACTGTGTAAATTGTCTATTACTGCCTCAACTTAAATTTTATGCCAAGATCCAGCTGGATAAGGGAAGGGCATGTTAGTCTACATTTCTTTGGCTCTTGGTTGGATTTGGTGGTGGTTTAGTCACTAAGTCGTGTCTGACTCTTTGAGATCCTGTGGACTGTAGCCCCCCCAGGCTCCTCTCTGTCTGGGGAATTTCCCAGGCATGAATACTGGAGTGGGTGGCCATTTCCTTCTCCAGGGGATCTTCCTGACTCAGGGATTGAACCCACATCTTCTGCACTGCAGGTGGATTCTTTACTGCTGAGCCACCAGGAAAGCCCCATATGAATTAGAAAAAATTGGGGAGGGGGGTGGTTAAAGATGTGCTACTCACAAATTTGTGGAAAAGGACATTTACAGAAAAAGAAAGTTAGTGACTTTTCCCCTTGCTTAGAACACAAACAGTTTTATACACTTTATACCTCAACTTTGAGTAATGAAAGATTTTTGCTTGACAAAATTGATTTGGAATTCTGCTTTGAATATTTGGAAGCTATATGTTGGAAATTAATTCTTATATTTAAATTTGAAAACTTGATATTATTCATTACTTTCAGTCTAGCAATATATGTTAACATTAGCATTAAAAGTTAGTATGTCTTAAAAATTATCTCTAGCTGTCAAAGTTGTTGGTAAGTTAAGGACATGTTTATATATATATACACACACACGCACACACACACACTCACACATATATAAATATATAATAGAAAATTATAGGAAATTTAATAGAAAAATAGATTTTAAAATTTAAAATTATAGGAAAATTAATAGAAAAATAGATTTCAAAATAGTTTAATTGTCAGTGAATACTAAATATAACTGAGTAGAAGCATGTAAAAAGTATGAGGTGCTCCTGTGTTGTTACTCTACTGTTTTAACTTTTCATTAGCCTCATTAAGAGAACAGACAACATGGATAAGCTAAGAGATGTTCATCTTACCTCTGTGTAGCTGTCTTAGTGAAAGGAATGATGTTGGAAAGGATAGCTGAAATCCTAGTGTGGGTTTCCTTTGGGATTTTGTTTTATTAAAGCCACAGACCCAGATGTTTTCTAAGGAAGAGTGTTGTGTCCGGTTCTGGAATTAGGAATCATTTCATCTCATTCTTTTTAAGAACTAAATAAATATACCTGTTTTTAATAAATTCCATGTTTAACATGCATTTATGGCATACCTCTTCACTCCTTGTGCTGAGTGCAAAGAACACTGGATTTTTTCTTCCTTACTTCTTATCTTACCCACTGTCCAGGTTTTGTTAAGGATAATTTTGCAAGTCTGCTGTACTACATACTTAAAGAGAAAATGGACCAACCCTTTGGATACTTTATTAGAATAGTAACTATACGGCTGAAATGAGAGCATTTGATGTTCACAGTAATCAGAGGGGTGAGGGAAGTTGGGTAGCAAATCTTGTTTCCCACTGGCTGACTCCAGCCTTGAATTCAAAATAGAATTAGGGTTAGGGTTAGTGATAGTAGCAGTTCTTCCCATATGTTACCTTCAGGAAATTAGGTATGTTCTAACTATCTTTTAAGTATTTCTTATGAATTTCTATTAAAATACTTGTGTAGCTTCTACCCATCATATCTCAGGGTAACAAGTTCCATAGGTTTATAATTTGTCAGGATTTCAGATTTATTATTATAGAAGTTGGTTAATAAGGCAGCATTAAATT
This sequence comes from Tragelaphus eurycerus, assembly GCA_935064755.1. Lineage (NCBI taxonomy): Eukaryota > Metazoa > Chordata > Mammalia > Artiodactyla > Bovidae > Tragelaphus > Tragelaphus eurycerus. The sequence goes on along the minus strand of CAKXYN010000264.1, from coordinate 695,576 downwards.
CTTCCTAAGTGATTTTATGAATCTTTGATTCTAACCTGTTCACGTTTCATCTTCCCAGAATTGCTTTTTTTTTTTTTTAGCCCGATCTAGATTGAAGAAACGGAGAAGGCAATGGCAACCCACTCCAGTACTCTTGCCTGGAAAATCCCATGGACAGAGGAGCCTGCTAGGCTGCAGTCCATGGGGTCTCGAAGAATCGGACATGAATGAGCGATTTCACTTTCACTTTTCACTTTTCATGCATTGGAGAAGGAAATGGCAACCCACTTCAGTGTTCTTGCCTGGAGAATCCCAGGGATGGTGGAGCCTGGTGGGCTGCCATCTATGGGGTTGCACAGAGTCAGACACGACTGAAGCTCCGCAGCAGCAGCAGATTGAAGAAAAGTACTTAATTATCAAGAATGAACTGGTTCAGGCCGCCCTAGGTGGTGCATGCATCTGGGTTAGACGTTGGCAGGTGTGCGTGTGTGTGCACATGGGATGAAATGAACCCCAATAGTGGTTGTGTACAGCGTCCCCAGGGGGAGCCTCAGCTTCTTCCTCTGTTTGAAGAGGAGCTCTTAGGACCTAATGACCTTTAAAGGTCGTTAAATGAAAATTAAACAATTTTAATTTAAAGACGCTTTTTACTGCTGAGAGGACTGGAGGCAGAATTTTGTTTCAAGACCAACATGACTAGGGAAACAGAAGTGGTTCTTGCAGGAGATTCCTCAGTAGTCGCTGACCCAGCTTATATTGGACACCTGAGTTAATGGCCAAGATCCATAGTTTGTAGACTTTACCTGATGCCGGCATGCAAGGATTTTCTCAAGATTGTTGTTTCTGCTTCCCTAGTTCTCCTCTTTTCTGTATTGTATTTACAGTTAGTAAAAAGAGGGAATAAAAGTTAACATTGTTTTGGATTTGTTTTAAAATTCTTGTGCTTCCTGCTGAAGATACTCATTTTAAAAATTTCATAAAATCATGGCACTAAATAGATAAAATGAAAAAAACAAATAATATTTCTCACGGCACTTTTACCAAAAAGCCTGAATACTTTTAGCCCAGGGTGGAATGATTTTCTGTATAATTTGCTTTATATATTAAATAGGTAATACAAAAAGGTTTTTTTAGAGGAAAGTTGTACCATTTTAGTTTTGTTTTTATCCTAGTTACTTAAATGTGAAGAATAGTGACTTTTTAAAGAATGGGAATATAATATTGATGTAGGCATAGTCTGAATCCATTCCTTATTTAAAATAAATTTATGAAGTATAATTGCCCTATGCCAAAAGAATACACATCCTTTTATTATATATTAAATTGTTCAGTACTACACAGAGTTTAGTTTTGTTTTTTTTTTGAGGGCTGGTTATTTGGATTGTCACTGTACCATTTGTATTTCTCCTTTTGACTTTTGAATTAAGGAAGAAAAGTAAGTACAATCTTGCTATTTTGTTAATAGTATTTGAACTTTAGTGACATGGTATAGTCTTGTTTTAGGAATGTTGGCATTTGTATAATTTAAATATCTTTTATAGCTGTGCTTTAATGAATGAGTAGGAAAGGCCCAATATTAGAGTGATTTAGGATGAAAATGCAGTTAGTTTACTTTATGAAACTTTTGCTTTTGAGGCTGTTGAAAAAACTGACCATCATTGTCTCTTCCAGAGTATTTTAAAATGCAAAATTTCAATGAGAAAACCATCTTTGTATCTTGATGGTTATACTAGTGTTTATATAGCTGTTTGGTGAATAAGAAAACTTGGTTCCTTTTCAAGGAACAAAGACTAGAAATTAGGACTTTTCCATTTTAATCTTTAAAGATAATTAGGATGAACTATTTTCTAATATTGAGAAATTTCTCTTGGAGGATGATTATACTTACATGTTTATAATTTATATATAGCATTTTAATTTAGTAAAAGCTCTCACTAAGCAAGACAAGACAATTATACAGTCTGCTGTCATTTCATAGATAGCACAGGTTAACTTTGTACTTTGGAGACTAATCTCTGTTTAAACTTGTTATTATTTCTTCCTGAAATTTTAATAAGTTGCAAGACCATCTTTCCAATTATATTATATAAAAACTGGGTCTTATCCCAGTGAGTTGGTCAGGTTTCACAGTGAAGGTGTCTGTGTCCCACCCAGCAGAAGGCTGAGACGCGCACATACACAGCAAGCCTGACAGGCTCAGAGTTACGTTGCCACGCGTTTTTGCCCTGTGCCGCATTCTCCCTAGAGCTGGCGACCTCGAACAGCCGTTCATTTTGACAATGTGCCCTAGTCACCGTGCAATTTAACTGAGGCTAAACTGGATTTTTCTGAAATGGCATTTGAATAGTACATTGTACCATGATTTAATGTGCAGTTTAATGTGGGAAAAAGACACAAAAGGTTTTTGTTTGTTGTAGATTGATTTTCAGAGGGTTTCACTGTGCTTTACCACACAAGATTTAACCTCTCACAGTTTTCTAATCTTTTTCTATAATGGGACAGGTATTGCTGGTAGGAGGAGAAAAGTGATTATCACCTAATAAAAATTTGTCTTATGAAAGATTTAACATAATTTCTTTCTGCAGATCAGATTTCTCTTGGCTGAAGAGTTAAATTCTAAATTCTGCTCTGTATTTTTAAAGTGTTAATAACTATTTCTGGTGTGTCCCAGCCTGAGGTAGAAAGAATATTTTTTTACATGTATTCCAATTTATGTTATTTTATTAATCTAGACAAAAAAAAAGATTTCTGATGTGGGAAAAATACTCTGTAATGGGGTTTTGTACTGTTTCATTTTAAAGAACTTTAGCTCTAGCATATAAAATTCTCATACCAAAATGCATAATGTATTACTTCAGAATTTTAATGTTGTGTTCCTTTATAAATGTGTTTTTTGTTTCCATTTAGATCTTGAGTACCTGATGCATGCAAAACAACAGCTAGTAACTACAGCTAAACGTTGGGATTCTTCTTCTAAGACTATTGTAGATTTTGAACCTAATGAAACTACTGATTTGGAGAAGAGCCTTCTTATCAGATACCAAATTCCTCTCTCTGCTGACCAGCTGTTTACCCAGTCCGTTTTAGACAAATCATTGACCAAGACCAACTATCAGTCACGGTTGCATGACCTTCTTTATATTGAGGAGATAGCCCAGTATAAGGAAGTCAGCAAGTAAGTTACTTTAGAAACACTTTTCTTTCTTTCTTTTTCAAAATCTCCCCTTTGGATGGTATTGTTCATATTTAAACTAAGGAGGGGTGACTTAGTGAAGTCAGGTAGTGAACTGACTGTTACTCAGTAGCTGTTCTTCAGCACTGGTGTGTGAGCCTCTCCAGGCAAGCACTGTGCTCACCGTGGTGTCTCGTGTTCAGTGCCTCTTTGCGCTCCGCATGACTCTGTGTTCTGGGAGTATGAGCACATACATGGTCCTTGCTCTTCAGGAGCTTCCTCTCAGTGGTAGAGCAAGCACTCAATGATTATTTTTTGAAAAATGTACAAAAACTGAAAGAGACCACATCATTTGAAAAGTAATCATGAGAGTTGTTTTGAGGGAATTCATACTGGTTTCTTACATTTTAATTATAAGGGTTGGACTGCATAGGAACACCTCAGAGATAGTGCAGGTTCAGTTCCAGGCGTCTGCAGTAAAGTGAATATTGCAGTAACGCAAGTCACATGAATTGGTTGGTTTCCCAGTGCACATAAGAGTTAGTGTAGGTAGCCCACACTGTTCTGTAGGCTATTAAGTTAAATAGCATTATGTCTAAAAAAAGTATACGTATCATAAGTAAAAATCCTTTATTGCTAAAAAAAGCTGATCATCATCTGGCAGGTCTTTGTCTTTTTGCTGCTGGGGGGTCTTGCATCAAGTGCTGATGGCTGCTGACCGATCAGGGTGGTGGTTGCTGAAGGTTGGGGTGGCTGTGGCAATTTCTTAAAAGGCAACAATGAAGTTTGCTGTATCAATTAACTCTTCATTTCATGAACAATTTCTCTGGAGCATGCAGTGCTTTTTGACAGCATTTTATCCACAGTTAGAACTTTCAAAATTGGAGTTAGTCCTCTCAAACCCTGCCACTGCTTTATCAACTGAGTTTATGTCATATTCTAAATCCTCTGTTTTCATTTTAACAATCTTCACAGCCTCTTCAACAGGTGTAGATTCCATCTTAAACCACTTTCTTTGCTCATCCATAAAAAGCAGCTCCCAGCTGTTAAAGTTTTATCACAGTTTGCAGCAGTTCAGTCATGTCTTCAGACTCCACTTCTTCTTTCTTTGCTGTTACTACCACATCTGCAGCTCCTTCCTCCACTGAAGGCTTGAACCCCTCAGTCGTCATTCCAACAAGACTATGATTGATGTTGATATTTTGACCTCTTCCCATGAATCATGAATTTTCTTAATGTCATCCAGGATGGTGAATCCTTGACAGAAGGTTTCCAGTTTATTTTGCTGAGATCTGTCAGAGGAGTCACTGTCTATGGCAGCCTTAACCTCCCAGAATGTATTTCTTAAATAATGAGACTTGGAAGTCAAAATCACTCCTTGATCCATGAGCTTTAGAATGGATCTGTGTTGGCAGAATGGATCAGCATTAGTCGTGTTGTTCATCTCCATCAGACCTCTTGGGTGACCAGGTGCATTGTCAGTGAGCAGTAGTATTTTGAAAGGAATCCTGTTTGCTGAGCAGATCTCAACAGTGGGCTTAAAATATTTAGTAAACCATATTGTAAACAGATGTGCCATCATTCAGGCTTTGTTGTCCCATTTATAGAGCATAGACGGAGTAGATTTAGGAGAATTCTTAAGGGCCTTAGGGTTTTTGGAATGATAAGTGAACATTGGCTTCAACTTAAAGCCATTAAATGTGTTAGCCCATAATGAGATTCAGCCTGTTCTTTGAAGCCAGGCATTGACTTCTCTGACTCTAAAGTCCCAGGTAGAGTCTTCTTCTGATAGAAGGCTGTTGCGTCTACACTGAGAGTCTGCTGGTTAGTGCAGCCACCTTCATTAATTATCTGAACTCCATCTTCTGGGTGACTTGTTACAGCCTTTATATCAGCGTTTGCTTCTTCACCTTGTACTTTTACGTTAGAGATGGTTTCTTTCTTAAACCTCATGAACCAAACTCTGCTAGCTTCCAGGTTTTCTTCTGTGACTTCCTCCCTCTCTCAATTCAGTTCAGTTACTCAGTCGTGCCCAGCTCTTTGCGACTCCTCAGACTGCAGCACACCAGGCCTCCCTGTCCATCACCAACTCCCGGAGTTTACTCAAATTCATGTCTGTTGAGTCGGTGATGCCATCCAACCATCTCATCCTCTGTCGTCCCCTTCTCCTGCCTTCAATCTTTCCCAGCATCAGAGTCTTTTCAAATGAGTCAGTTCTTCGCATCAGGTGGCCAAAGTATTGGAGTTTCAGCTTCAGCATCAATCCTTCCAATGAATATTCAGGACTGATTTCCTTTAGGATGGACTGGTTGGATCTCCTTGCTGTCCATGGGACTCCCTCTCTCAGCCTGTATATAATTGTCAGGGCTTATTCTGGATGAGGCTTTGGTTGAAAGGAGTGTTGTGGCTGGTATCACGTATCCAACCAACTAAAATTTTCTACATATCAGCAATAAAGCTGTTTTTCATTCTTATCATTTGTGTGTTCACTGAAACACAATTTCTAATTTCCTTCAAGAACTTTTCCTCCACTTTGACAACTTTGGCTGACTGGTGCAAAAGGCCTAACTTTTGGCCTGTCTTAGCTTCAACAGGCTTTCTTCATTAAGCTTATGAATCATTTCTAGCTTTTGATTTAAAGTGAGAGACGTGACTCTTCCTTTCACTTGAGACTGATTATAGGGTCATTAATTGGCCTAATTTCATTATTGTTGTGTGTCAGGGAGTAGGGGGCCCGAGGAGAGCAAGAGAGATGGGGGAATGGCCAGGTGTGGGGTGGTCAGAACACACGCATTTTTCGACTGTTTATTGTCTTGAATGGGTGCATTTCGTGGCATCCCAAAACAATTAAAGCAGTAACATCAAAGATCACCACCACACATGGAGATACAGTGGGAAAGCTTGAAATACTGTGACAGCTACCAAAATGTTACACAGAGATATGTAATAAACAGTTGCTGGAAAAAATGGTGCCCATAGCCTTGCTTGACTTAGGGGTGCCATAGACGTTCAATTTGTTAAAAAATTAAAAAATGAAACAAAAGCAATATCTGCGAAGGACCATAAAGTGCAATAGAACGAGCTGTGCCTCTGCTTTTACACGATCACCGTAGAATTCCCTTTTTGAAAATAGATTGAATGAAACCTCTCAAGATTAGACAAAATGTATTTTGACTTGAGGAAGGCAATGGCACCCCACCCCAGTACTTTTGCCTGGAAAATCCCATGGATGGAGGAGCCTGGTAGGCTGCAGTCCATGGGGTCGCTAAGAGTCAGACATGACTGAGCGACTTCACTTTCACTTTTCACTTTCATGCACTGGAGAAGGAAATGGCAACCCACTCCAGTGTTCTTGCCTAGAGAATCCCAGGGACGGGGGAGCCTGGTGGGCTGCTGTCTATGGGGTCGCACAGAGTCGGACACGACTGAAGCGACTTAGCAGCATATAGATCAGATCAGATCAGATCAGTCGCTCCGTCGTGTCCGACTCTTTGCGACCCCATGAACCGCAGCACGCCAGGCCTCCCTGTCCATCACCAGCTCCCGGAGGTCACCCAGACCCATACCCATCGAGTCAGTGATGCCATCCAGCCATCTCATCCTCTGTCTTCCCCTTCTCCTCCTGCCCTCAATCCCTCCCAGCATCAGAGTCTTCTCCAATAAGTCAACTCTTCGCATGAGGTGGCCAAAATACTGGAGTTTCAGCTTTAGCATCATTCCTTCTAAAGAAATTCCAGGATTGATCTCCTTCAGAATGGACTGGTTGGATCTTCTTGCAGTCCAAGGGACTCTCAAGAGTCTTCTCCAACACCACAGTTCAAAAGCATCCATTCTTCGGCGCTCAGCCTTCTTCACAGTCCAGCTCTCACATCCATACATGACCACAGGAAAGACCATAGCCTTGACTAGGCGAACCTTTGTTGGTAAAGTAATGTCTCTGCTTTTGAATATGCTATCTAGGTTGGTCATAACTTTCCTTCCAAGGAGTAAGCGTCTTTTAATTTCATGGCTGCAGTCACCATCTGCAGTGATTTTGGAGCCCAGAAAAATAAAGCCTGACACTGTTTCCACTGTTTCCCCATCTATTTCCCATGTAGTGATGGGACCAGATGCCATGATCTTTGTTTTCTGAATGTTGAGCTTTAAGCCAACCTTTTCACTCTCCACTTTCACTTTCATCAAGAGGCTTTTTAGCCCCTCTTCACTTTCTGCCATAAGAGTGGTGTCATCTGCATATCTGAGGTTCTTGATATTTCTCCCAGCAATCTTGATTCCAACTTGTGTTTCTTCCAGTCCAGCATTTCTCATGATGTACTCTGCATATAAGTTAAATAAACATGGTGACAATATGTAGCCTTGACGTACTCCTTTTCCTATTTGGAACCAGTCTGTTGATCCATGACCAGTTCTAACTGTTGCTTCCTGACCTGCATACAGATTTCTTAAGAGGCAGATCAGGTGGTCTGGTATTCCCATCTCTTTCAGAATTTTCCATAGTTTATTGTGATCTACACAGTCAAAGGCTTTGGCATAGTCAATAAAGCAGAAATAGATGTTTTTCTGGAACTCTCTTGCTTTTTCGATGATCCAGCGGATGTTGGCAATTTGATCTCTGGTTCCTCTGCCTTTTCTAAAACCAGCTTGAACATCAGGAAGTTCTCGGTTCACATATTGCTTAAGCCTGGCTTGGAGAATTTTGAGCATTACTTTACTAGCGTGTGAGATGAGTGCAATTGTGCGGTAGTTTGAGCATTCTTTGGCATTGCCTTTCTTTGGGATTGGGATGAAAACTGACCTTTTCCAATCTTGTGGCCACTGCTGAGTTTTCCAAATTTGCTGGCATATTGAGTGCAGCACTTTCACAGCATCATCTTTCAGGACTTGAAATAGCTCCACTGGAATTCCATCACCTCCACTAGCTTTGTTCGTAGTGATGCTTTCTAAGGCCCATTTGACTTCACATTCCAAGATGTCTGGCTCTAGGTCAGTGATCACATCATCATGATTACCTGATGCAAAGGAGAAAAGGAAAGATATAAACATCTAAATGCAGAGTTCCAAAGAATAGCAAGAAGAGATAAGAAAGCCTTCTTCAGTGATCAATGCAAAGAAATAGAGGAAAACAACAGAATGGGGAAGACTAGGGATCTCTTCAAGAAAATCAGAGATACCAAAGGAACATTTCATGCAAAGATGGGCACGATAAAGGACAGAGATGGTGTGGACCTAACAGAAGCAGAAGATATTAAGAAGAGGTGGCAGGAATACACAGAAGAACTGTACAAAAAAGGCATATATATATATATATTTTTTTTTTAATTTTTTAACAAATAATTTTTTTCAAAACAGTCCAGGTATTAAGATTTCTTTTTATGTTAAGTTTTAGTGTGAGATATTTGGAGTTGATAAGAATAATGCTGCATTTCATTTAAGTTTTAATTTTAAAATATGCTTCTGAGTTCTTTCAGGATTTTTTTTTCAGCTTCTCTTGTCCTCAGCTATATATTGCTCTGCATTCCATAATGATTCCACCTTGAAGTGAAATCAATTTCATTCTAAGATAAACATTTTCAAAAGAAATTGGCTTTGGCTGAAGCTGCTGTGTGCGTGTGCATCAGAGTGTGTCGTGGCCTGCTGGACCCGGGTGTTGGGAACGCTGACAGCTGGCAGAACAGGCCTGCTGCGTGGTCGCTCGCGGGGGCATTGTGTTGCAGTGGCTCAGGCCTCTACTGGTTCACCCTAGCTTGGCCTCAGGAGACCCGGGTGTTTTTTGACATATGACCTTGGTTGACTTTTGTTGTCATTTGTTTAGTCAGCAATTGCACAAAAGGAAATTCACTATAGCTTTGAAGTTTTTTTAAAGTTATACTCGAGAGCTTCTCTGGTGGTTCATACGGTAAAGAATCCGCCTGAAATGCAGGAGACCTGGATTCAATCCCTGAGTTGGGAAGATCCCTTGGAGAAGGGAACAGCTATACACTCCAGTCGCAAAGAGTCAGACACGACTGAGTGACTTTTTCAAGAGGTTTAACTATTTTTAACACTGATGGAACCATTTATCTTTTATCTTCTTGTTTAGTCGCTAAGTTGTGTCTGACTCTTTGCTACCCCAGCACACCAGGCTTCCCTGTCCTACACTGTCTCCTGGAGTTTGTTCAAACTCATGTCCATTGAGTCAGTGATCCCATCCATCTATCTCATCCTCTGTTACCCCCTTCTCCTTTTGCCTTCAGTCTTTCCCAGCCTTAGGGTCTTTTCTCATGAGTCAGCTCTTCTTATCACGTGGCCAAAGTATTGAAGCTTCAGCTTCACCATCAGTCCTTCCAGTGAATACTCTGGGTTAATTTACTTCCATGGGCTACTCTTCTGCCACTTCCAAAAATGTTAGAAATTCTGTAAGCTTTAAAGTTGATTTCCAAGTGTGGCGTGTAATAATGGAAATATCTTTGCTAATTATAGGATGTATTTTATACTCTAGGTATTTGAGTTATTAAATCTCAAAAATGCATGTTATTTAAAATACTTAAAACTTACTAATGTCTTTTTAGTTTCAGCCTATTAACCTTTTAGAAAAATTAAATATTGGTAACTGTTACTTCGAGAAGGTCTCTGATGTTTGCTTCTTGAACATAACAGTGAATCTTTTGTGGGAGAAGCTTAGTACTTTTATTCTCTTAGTACTTTTATTTTCCAGTGCCTCTGCCTTAAGAGTTTTGTTGCAGGGCACAATTGAGTGTCATAAAAGAATCCTCTTACTGCTTTAAAACTGTGAGATTAATTTTTCATGCCTAAATTGTGACCAAGTGTTTTGGGATGGCAGATTCTAAAACAGATGTAACAGTAAGACTTTAAATATTACCCAAGTTAGTTGAGAAAATATCATAGGGTTGTAAGAATTTGTTAGGGAATAATATAAAGTAGTTGAAATGGGAATGTGGTGCCTTGGAAGAAGTCAGATTATTACAAACATGTACAGTTAATTCAGTGAACAAAATTACTGAGTATTCAAAGTGTCAGGCTCTAGGCCGGTCTTTGCTGATTCTAATGCAAACAAGTTATGTTTCCTTGTCCCCCCAAAGCTTGAATGGCTTTTCAAGTCTGCTTTCTGGACTAGCTGGCATTTAAGCTGAATTTTGAAAAGCAGAATTGTCAGGTGGCAAAGTAGGACAAAGGTACTTAGTTTGAAGAAGCAGGATATGAGAATTAGAGCATAGAGTTTTGGGGGAAACTGCAAGTAGGTCATCGTAATTTTAATGGAGGGTGCTGTGTGGTGGAGTGGGGTTGGTGAGATAGAAAGCTGTTTAAACTTTACCTACAGAGCTGTGTATCATCAGACTTGGATTTTACAGAGATTCTCCAGTGGTGGTTTAGAGAATAGATTTGAAGCCAGAAGTTATGGAAGGAGTTTGTTACAGTCATCCAGGTTAGAAATGCTGAGATGCAGATGATTAGGAAGAAGAGGAAATAACAGGGCCTGCTGATTATGTGGTGGGGAATGAAGGTTGGTGATAGAGACAAAGTCAAAGACAACTTTTGACTAGGACCCTAGGTAAATGGAGAGGGCAGTGGCAGCCCACTCCAGTACTCTTGCCTGGAGAATCCCGTGGACTGAGGAGCCTGGTAGGCTGCCGTCCATGGGGTCACTAGGAGTCAGACACAACTGAGCAACTTCACTTTCACTTTTCACTTTCATGCACTGGAAAAGGAAATGGCAACCCACTCCAGTGTTCTTGCCTGGAGAATCCCAGGCATGGGGGAGCCTGATGGGCTGCTGTCTGTGGGGTCACACAGAGTTGGACACGACTGAAGCAACTTAGCAGCAGCAGCTAGGTAAACAGTGCCCTTATCTGGGCTGTGTGACACATGGGAGGGTTGGTGTGTGGGAGCGTGCAGGGAGGTTGGGTGCAGAGTCTCTTCTGTTTGCACTGAGTTTGCAGAGCACATAATCCAGGGTGCTTTTTTGGCAGTTGGGTTTACAGCCCTGAGCTGAGACATCTTGGAGAGGATGACCTTGGTTGGTGAGAGGGTGACCTCAGCCAACACAAGAAGAGGGCAGGGTGGGTGGTGCCTAGTTGGGAGATTGAAGATCAGGCCAGAAGGGCAGGAAGGGAACTCTGGAGAGTGTGACTGGACAGAAGCCAGTGGGAGAAGGAGTTTAAAAGAAATGGAAAGTGGTTGCAAAGTAGTAATAATGAAAAACAAAGTCAGAAATCTGTTCATCAACTTTGGCAACATAGAGGTCATTTGTGAGTGAAGAATGGGCTGTAAGGAATCTCTTCTCTGAGAAAGTTCTAATGTTCACACATCTCAGTTATATGGATGATAAAAGCAAAGTAAAAATTTAACTTTATATGAAAAAACATGAATAACCTAAGGGTTCCTATTCTTTTATAAAGCTTGTGTTCTGTTCTGTTTTTTTAAGGAAGGTGAATAGAGATTATATGTAAACTGGGCAGGGTAGTACACTTTTGTTTCACTTTCATTTTGTGACTTATTTTTATATGAATCTTTAGTGCACATTCCAGTCTTCAAAGAATCAAATGTATCTAGATAACATGCAATCTATTTCTTTAAATTATATCCTACTTTTCTAGTTTGGGTCTAGTGGAATGGTGCATAGAGAATAAGAGAAATAGAATATGGCTTTCGGGAATTCCATTTATTACATGTATATGTATATGATACACACACTCAGTAAGTACTCCTAGAATTCATCTGGTCCTCAAGAAAGCCATGTTATTAAATATTAAATTTATATTTATAATAAAACATTTTTATGTATTTTTTGTAGCTTTGAGTATATTGTAAGTGTATTTTAAAATAACTTATAATGGAGCTTATAAATACTATGACTTACTACATACATATATAGCTGTTTTATTTTTCTTAAATATTTTATTATTGCTGTTTAAAAACTTCTCTAACTACAGTTTTCTAACTTTAAAGTATATAAATGGAAATTCAGAATTTTAATATATTTTAATTAGAATTGATTTCCTAATATTGTAAACAATACAGATATTTTTGTATAGTGAAATGTATAATGTTTTGGAAAAGGATATTTCTTTCTTTTTCTTTAAGAATTTATGACATTCTGGACATCATGTATCGAAAAGAAGACTTGAACAGGAAACAGTTCCATACCACCACTAAAAAGTAGTCTTTCCACAAATGAGTGTATAGATTATAAAACAAGTAAATTTTTAAACCGCATTACGAAGAAGAAGATGTTCCTATTGTTACCACTTTGTTTTGTCTCTCACAGCATCATTTCAGAATGGCAAAGGATAAGAGCTGTTAATTAATTTAAATCTTTCTTTCCCTTCGTCTTTCTTGCCTGTGGATTAATTTTGCCTCTATGTGCCTCTTGCACACACATGTTCTCTTTCATGCTCACATATGCGCATGGAGTGGGAATGGGGGATAAGATAGCCCTGAACCCCTCCTGCTGTAATTTGGGCATGAGATCTGCCTCGGTGTAGGTGTGAGCAGAAATGTATTCTGGACGTTATTCATTAACAGTACTGGAAGTGAAATTTTATGGTTAGACTCTTTTGGTAAGGACTACTTAGAAAGCATCAGTTTAATCAAAGTCTGTTGTAGTTTCAACACATACATTTCATTCTGGCTTAGGTGATTTTAAAGTCTTTATTGTCTTACTGGTGTATTCAAACAGGCTTTCACATTAAATAGTACATGACATTTCATTTTATTAAAAAAAAATCATTCTTAGCTTCATTTTAAATGCTCAGACTTAAAAACGTGTGTATTCTTCAATACAACTAGGCATGCATTTTTGTAAACATGCAGAGTTTATTCATTCACTTAAAGTTTTGCTGTTTCCAGCTTGGATTAACGACAGAAAGATAGTATATAATTTGTAGTTCAGCAAAGTGTAATGGATAATTAAGTTTTAATTTTTCTGTTTATTTTTATTTTGTTTTATTCTTTTATTTAGTTTTAATGTTTTGAATGTAAAAATGTTTGAATGTAAAAAATTTAAACTCATTTTTCTACTTCTGATTTAGGTTCAATCTTAAAGTGCAGTTGCAGATTCTAGCAAGCTTCATGCTCACTGGAGTTTCTGGAGGTGCAAAGTATGCTCAGAATGGACAACTTTTTGGTCGCTTTAAGCTTACTGAAACACTTTCTGAAGATACTTTGGCTGGACGGCTGGTGATGACCAAAGTCAATGCTGTTTATTTATTACCAGTCCCTAAAGAGAAGTTAGTACAGACCCAGGGAACCAAAGAGAAGGTTTATGAAGCTACTATTGAAGAAAAAACAAAAGAATATATATTTTTAAGGATATCCAGGGAATGCTGTGAAGAACTTAATCTTCGGCCTGATTACGACACACAGGTATGTTTTGAAGAGTGGCGACTTCGCTGTGGTTGGTCTCCTTGTTAGCTGATACTCTTCTTCTGGTTTGATTTCCCTTTCTCTGCTGCAGCGAGAAGTGCAGCTGTCTTGGAGTATTAATTCTGGTGGGTGGAGAATCAGACCTTTGGTGACTTTCAGAGAAAAATCGATTGTCTTTAAGTAAAATCTAAAATGTTCCATTTTTATACATGGTCAAGCTTTCTGATTTCTGTTTTAAATCAGCAATGGAAAAGCCGTTTAAAAAGAAACTGAGCTAGGTCCTGGGGCCGTTCTTATCTGAAGTTGTACCTGCTCTTGTGCTTTGTGTCTTTATGGATTTTTAGGTGAACTCTGCTCAGCCTGTCTGCCATATTTAAGTGGAAAGCTGCTTTTTTTTTTTAATATCTAAATATAGCATTTGTTGAATATTATTGGTTCATAGTAAATCAATACAGTGTCATAGGGTTGGTTTTAATCCCTGAGAGATGGTATTTCAGAGATGTTCTACTAATTTTTCCAAATATATTCTTCATAGGAATGGTGGAATCAGATAACCTTTATTTAATGATTAAGTAATTAAGTGTCTCAGTTTCTTTAGTTGACAAATGAGGTTAATCACAGTATACACATCATTGGTGCTGTGTGAAATGAATATAACAGTGCCTGGTACTAAATAAAGCAAATATTACACATAAATAATTATGATTAGACTATGATGATACTTTAAAGGCATCTCTAAATTTGGCTCCTGTCAAAGGTTATCTCCACAGAGCATTCTAGCAAACTGAAAAATATCGGCGTTTACCTTAATGCCTTTTAAAGAACCTTTTTTTTTTGTATTTCAGGTTGAACTCCAGTTTCAGTTAAATCGATTACCCCTCTGTGAAATGCATTATGCATTAGACAGGGTCAAGGACAATGGGGTTTTGTTTCCAGACATCACTATGGCTCCAACCATACCTTGGAGTCCCAACAGGTACAGTAAGCGATACCTCGTTCAGGAGGTTATGTTAATATTAAACTGAATATCTATATCAAGTAACTCAAGCATGTTTGTAAGAAAATTTCCATATATTCTTCAAGAGACATGTTCTTAGTTGAGAAAAGAGAGTGCAGGAATGCTTAGAATAAAGCATTTGAAGTTCCTCATCTGTTCTCTTCACTTTCCCTCAGAGTCTGAATGAGTTCTTTTGCTTTTCTCAACAGATTTCTCAATTGATGCCACGCAATTTAGGAATATTTCTGAGTAGAAGTTGAATAGGAAATCTAGGGCCTTTTAAAAAGTGGTTCAAAGAGTTAATTTAAAATGATTTTTGAATATGAAATACATTTTTGTAATGTAAGAAAAAATGGAGGATGTATTACAGAAGATGCTATAAAATTAATCATTGTGTAAATATTTTTTTGCTTAACTCTCTTTACACAGTTACGTGTAATTAAATATGACCCTTCTGTTTGTCTCCAGATTGGCTGCAGTGGATGCCCTATGCCTGCACCTTCTTTTCACTCTCTCACTGGTTTATCCTCTTAGCCCCCACCCAGGCTCAGCTCACTCCACGTTTCTTTAAAATCTCAGTGGCTGTACAAAATGGGTTATTTTTTTCATCACTTGTGTCAATCCAGCCATGGGAGGGGGCCCTGCTCCGTCTCTGACAGAGGCTCTGGTTATCTTTAATAAGTGATTTCCAAGGTCACCCTAAGTGTTGACAGGAGCTGGCAGACAGGGAAGCATGAGCAAAGAGGATCACGGGGGAAGTTTGTATGGGCCAGGCCTAGACATGACTTACATCATTTCCCCTCACATTCATCTCTTCTGGTCCTAAAAAACAGAACAAAGCAAAATACACCTTACGACACAAAATCCACATCGCTTCTCCCTGCTCTCACTGGCTCTTGCTACCCCTTCCCTGTGTTTCTTTTTATCGCCAACATTCTTGAGTGGAAACAATCAGCCTGGTTCTGGCATTCTTACTTACCCATCCTGTAATCTCTGTTCTCTACTTTCTCACTCTCCTGAGAGCAGTCAGAGATCTGCCAGCTGTAAAAACCCCTGACATCTTATCTTTCTAGCTCTCATGTGATTGGCTTCTCTGTGTCCTTCCTCCTCTCTGTCCGTAGACCAGTGCATATTTAGAGCTGCACTATTTTGGTAGGCTTCGAGCTGATCGTCAGTTCCGCTAGTTCTGTGGGCTAACCCACATATTTCTTTCTTCCAAAGTTGTTTTGCTAAAATAATCATTTCATTTCATTACATACACACCTCTGAAGGCATCTCCTTCATATGTGGATAAAATCAGATCAGATCAGATTAGTCGCTCAGTCGTGTCCCACTCTCTGTGACCCCATGAATCGCAGCACGCCAGGCCTCCCTGTCCATCACCAACTCCCGGAGTTCACTGAGACTCACGTCCATCGAGTCAGTGATGCCGTCCAGCCATCTCATCCTCTGTTGTCCCCTTCTCCTCTTGCCCCCAATCCCTCCCAGCATCAGGGTCTTCTCCAATGAGTCAACTCTTCACATGAGGTGGCCAGAGTACTGGAGTTTCAGCTTTAGCATCATTCTTTCCAAAGAAATCCTAGGGCTGATCTCCTTCAGAATGGACTGGTTGGATCTCCTTGCAGTCCAAGGGACTCTCAAGAGTCTTCTCCAACACCACAGTTCAAAAGCATCAATTCTTCGGCGCTCAGCCTTCTTCACAGTCCAGCTCTCACATCCATACATGACCACAGGAAAGACCATAGCCTTGACTAGGCGAACCTTTGTTGGTAAAGTAATGTCTCTGCTTTTGAATATGCTATCTAGGTTAGTCATAACTTTCCTTCCAAGGAGTAAGCGTCTTTTAATTTCATGGCTGCAGTCACCATCTGCAGTGATTTTGGAGCCCAGAAAAACAAAGTCTGACACTGTTTCCACTGTTTCCCCATCTATTTCCCATGTAGTGATGGGACCGGATGCCATGATCTTCGTTTTCTGAATGTTGAGCTTTAAGCCAACTTTTTCACTCTCCACTTTCACTTTCATCAAGAGGCTTTGTAGTTCCTCTTCACCTTCTGCCATAAGGGTGGTATCATCTGCATATCTGAGGTTATTGATATTTCTCCCGGCAATCTTGATTCCAGCTTGTGTTTCTTCCAGGCCAGCATTTCTCATGATGTACTCTGCATATAAGTTAAATAAACATGGTGACAATGTACAGCCTTGACATACTCCTTTTCCTATTTGGAACCAGTCTGTTGTTCCATGTCCAGTTCTAACTGTTGCTTCCTGACCTGCATATAAATTTCTCAAGAGGCACATCAGGTGGTCTGGTATTCCCATCTCTTTCAGAATTTTCCACAGTTTATTGTGGATAAAATGTGAGCATCCTAATACAAAATTTTCATTATGTGTCTCATTGACAGTGCTTTCCAGCAGTATCTTTTCAGATTTCTTATAGCTTTTCCTACTTTACTCTCCCTTTCTTCCTCTAAATCCTCATGTACTAGCCATATTGAATTACCTTGATGTTTGTTCAGTTTGCCCTGCACTTACTTGCTTCCTTATCTTTAAAAAAAAGACCTTTTAAAAAAAGTGGTAAAATCTACGTAAGACTTACCATCTTAACCATTTTTAAGTGTATAGTTCAAGAGTGCTAACCATATTCACAGTGTTTATAATCTCCAGAACTTTCTCATCTTGTAAAACTGAAACTTCATACTCATTAAACTCTATATTTCCCCGTCCCCAGCCCTGTGTTCTAGCTCTGTTTTTTTTCCTCCCTGAAACCATCTTTGCCCAGTATTGATCTATTGGAGAATCTGTCTGTCCTTTAAGATTTAGTTCAGCTTAAGTGCTCTCTCCTAAAGAAAATGAACCTGACCTTTCCATTTCATTATTTCAGCAGATAACTTACTGATGCCTACTACATGCTTGTTTCAGTCAGTTTTGTACTTTCAAGCATAATTTCTCCAAAACTAATTTTTTAAGTTGTATACATTTCTGTTCTCATTAGACTCTGATCTTTTTAGAAGAGACCATATCTTATTTCTCTTTGAATCTCCAGCATGGCCTTGCACATTATTAATATATGACACATTTAAGTTAATAAGAATATCATGTTTAAAGAAGAAAATTAGGTTTTTAAATGTGAAGCCATACCAGTAAACTTCTAGGTGTTTCCTTGATATACTCACTCCTGAAAAATATTTTGATATTTTTAATTAATAATTAATTAATATTTCACCATAATACCACTGATGGTGTTATCTGCAACAGTAAGGAAATGTCAAGTAGCAGAAAACTTTCAAGCAGAAAGAGATTTCATACCACTATAATTTAAAAAGCAATTAAAATGTATGAGAGTCTAGGAGTTTTAAGAAACTGTTAGCTATTTAAAATCTTTTCTGGAATAAGATGAAATATGCAAAGATAAATGAAATTTAGAAATTATTCTTGAAGCTGTAGCCTATAAACTAATAATAACAATGCATTAGACCAGGAAAAAAAAGAACTTAATATTAAATTGGTTCAGGAAATAAAATAACCTTTAAATGAAGAGTAAATGGAGAGACTTTACATTTTTTTAATTGTGAATATCAGAAGTTCTACCAGCCTGTTTATTGTAAATATTCTTCTTTATTAAGCAGGTGGTACAATAAATAAAGACAGTTTATTTTACTTACTGGCTTTCTATACATGTTCATTATTCATAACCAGAAACTAGAGAGACAACACATGATAAAGTTTCTGATCTACTCTGAAGCATTTATTTACACTGAAATAATTGACAAATAGAATGGCCGATATAAATAAAACAAAAGATACCAACATATTTTAGAATTATATCTATAAATCTATCATTAATCTCTTAGATTTTACTTAGGTATATATCGATAATCTAATATCTGTCTCATTAAAGTTCCCAAATTTGAGAGATGAGAGGGTATTTTAAGAACATTCTTTTATTTTCAAAAGTGTGCTCTGGTCAAATAATATAATAATATCTTATTTTTCTGAAATCTTTAGAAAATATTATAGTAATAGAAGTCAGCATTAATTTTGCACTTGTTGCTCAACGGTTTTTCTTAACAGCTTGCATGCATTATCTTATTTCATCTTTAAAATCTCTATCTGATGGAATGTGATTATCTCCATGTACAGATAAGGGAGCTCTTGGGGTGAGGCATCATAGAATCACAGTGGTTAGTATGGATGCAGGTAGCAGTTTGCTGAACTAACTGTACCTTAAGCAAGTAGTAACTGAGACCCAGGGCTTGGTGGTCCAGGGCTGGTGCAGGGGCTCAGCAGTGCCAGTGAGGACGAGATCTCCCTTTCCTCTCCACTTAGACCAGAGTTGGGTCTCCAGAGACTGCAGAAAGGAGTATTATTGCTGGCTAGGTTCACTAATCGAGGAGGTAGAGAAGGGTGCTGTGAATGGTTTGAGCGGGACCCGTTCCACAATGTCTGCCACATAGATCAGATCTGGACTCAGTACTCAGCTAAAGCAATTTCCTTACTTACAGAAGATGGAGCATTGCTGGGTACTGGCAGAATTGTGAGTAAATAAATTGGATGAGGGAGTCCTTGAATTTTTAAGTGAATTGCTTCTAGGAACTCTAGTGTCACTGGTCAGAGTCCTTTTGGTTTTTACTTTAAAAAAAATTGTAAATATCAGAAAAATAAGTAATGACATGCTTATATGGTTAAAATTTGTTTTCTGAGGTTTTACGTTAGTAGAATTTGTTTGAAATTTTCTATCATCATACATAGCATTTGTTATACTTTTTTAAAACTGAAAGAGTTAAGAAGATTTTCCATAAATAGCTAGCTTATGTTTTAAGTACAGTGTAGCCTCATAGAGTGGGAATTGTTCTGTCTAAACCGTGTTCTCCTGTTTCAGGATTGTTTTGTAGGCATTTTGCAAAATTTCCAAGAGTCTCTTTACACACCCCCTTCCTATTTTGGTTCACATCTCTATCATTTTTACCATAGTTGTTGCAGTCTTTAGTACTATAATTGTAGTTGTGAGAAAGAGCGCTGTTGATTCTCCACTTAGTTTGATCCCTTTCAGCATCTGCTGTCCATTTAAGTCTTCAAAATTAGCCAAGTCAGAGAAGTGGCACTAATAAGAGAGACCTCCTTACAGAGCCATCTGTGCTGCCATGACAGGTGTCTCTGCCCTGAAGAATATGACACACCTGTCTTACTTGTGTGTAGAAATATTAGAAAGCATTTCATCTTGTTTGGCCTTAAACTGTTTTCTTTTTTAAATTATGAAAGTATGATAGTACATTTATAGGAAACTTGGAGAATAAAGAACAAAGTTACATAAAGTTCTACTATAAAATTATTTTTTGGGTAGATGAATTAAGATTTTTAGTTGAAGTTTCAGTATCAAACTCTCAAAAATTAATAGAATGAATAGAAAAGTTAAAGAATATGGTAGACCTAGAAAGCACCATGAACAAAACCTCTTATTTTCTAAATTAAGATCTTTATAAAAGTTTGATATCTCTTAATCAGTGACACACAGAGGTTTTTATTTTTCTTTTGTTTTAGATTTTACTGAGAAATCTTGCAGTGGTTTAGAATTTGAAAATTAGTTTTCCTTTGGCATTTAATTTGCTATGCAGAGAAACTGCTAATACATTATTACCAGAAAAAAAGTTTTCTGGTGCTTTTATGTAAGAGGGAAAGTACATTTTTGAGACATTGCTATTACTGTTTATAGACATGGCAGCAGCTCACCTAGAAGTGTGTTGTGATGTCTTTAGGTTAGTTATCAGAGTCTTATGTACCTGGAAAGGACAAGATAACTACAGTGAATTCTGATCATCATAGTAAAATACCCTATACTGACTCTGTTTGGGGAATTTCTAACATGTAGTTTTAGAATAAGCATTTGCTGTTATAGGTGCTATGTGATTTCAGTATTTTTAATGGTTCATTGAAATTCAGGATACCTATATGTCATGTTATATTTTAAATAACTTAGATTTTAATTTTCTTTAGGCAATGGGACGAACAGTTGGATCCTCGGCTAAATGCAAAACAGAAAGAGGCTGTTCTGGCCATTACAACCCCACTTTCAATACAGTTGCCTCCTGTCCTCATCATCGGCCCATACGGGACAGGCAAAACATTCACTCTAGCTCAGGCCGTCAAGCACATTCTCCAGCAACAGGAGACCAGGTAAGATGGCGGTGCGTGTGCTCTGATCTCATCAGTAGGGCACAGCTTGTGTGCTTGTGAAAACAGAGCAAGGGCTATAGCAAGACAATTTTCATCTTGCTTGTAAAGATTTTAAAAATAAAATTATAAAAAGACCCCAAAAGAGCCCACACTCAGACCCCAAAGCACTAAAATTTGAATTTTCTGAAAACATACTGTTTTAAAAAATTGGTAACATAGAGAAATGGTAGCTTTTAAATAGTCATCAAAATGCTGAGTCTGCTAAGAGTTGTGATAAATATTAGAGTTAAAAGGGTTGGGTTTTTAAAAAATAATTTTATATGATTTTAAAATAATTTGGGGGAAGTTGTCTCCTTTATAGCTTAGAGAGTAAGTAAGCTTTAAGAATAATTGCCTAAAAGCATAATTGAATATGTTAGAGGCTACTGAGTAGATTGAGGGAAATGTATTATACTAAAATGGCCACTGCTTTTTTTTTTTGGTGTTATACTGCTTGAATAGTTTTGTGTTGTATCATTCTTTTTATTTGCACCATTTATTTCAGCAGGATTCTCATTTGCACCCATTCTAATAGTGCTGCTGATCTCTACATAAAGGATTATTTACATCCATATGTAGAAGCAGGCAATCCCCAGGCAAGACCTCTCAGGTATTTTTTTAAGGCTTATTATGTATCTGTATCATACTTTATTATTCTTAAGAAAAGGTGTCTATCAAGATTTCAGTAACATTGAGAAAACCAAAATCTTTAACTATGCATTGGCATTTGGAGGTTATGCCTTTTGAAGAAACTATTTAAGGAAAAATTTTAAAATCTTTGACCATTCATTTCTTAAACATTAAGAGAAAGACATCCTTTTTTAAGTTTTGTATGTAAAAAAATGTTGTTACAATCTAAGCCAGTTTTGATGTGTTCCTCTAAAAACTACTATGACAAAATAATACGTTTATGATTATACCAATTTTAATTAAATTTGTAGTATATTTTGCATGGCAGAGTAGTCATGCAGTGATAGTTCAGTATGGAAATAAAATTTTGACTGTGATCATGCAGGTAATTTAATAGTCACTATACACTAGAGAAAGGGGCTTCCCTGGTGGCTCAGAGGTTAAAGCGTCTGCCTGCAATGCGGCAGACCCGGGTTTGATCCCTGGGTCGGGAAGATCCCCTGGAGAAGGAAATGGCAACCCACTCCAGTATTCTTGCCTGGAGAATCCCATGGACAGAGGAGCCCGGCAGGCTACAGTCTATGGGGTCGCAAAGAGTCGGACACGACTGAGCAACTTTACTTACTTACTTACTTATACATTAGAGAAGCGTGAAATTGAAGTGATTTCTGCAACAAAATGTAATTGACTGGTATTTACAGCTCTTTGCTATCATTTGAGAGATAAACTGTCAAAGAAAATTCTAGGTTAATGTAGGTCCTCTATAAGTGTATATGGATATGAAATGTTCTTAAATACAGGACTGTGGGGGAATAAAATCCTTTTCTTCAGAAAACAATAAAGAGTCATTAAATGGTTATGTATTATACCATTTGCTTTCATTGTTATATGAATTAATATTTAGTTTTGCCATTTTACAAACTAATATGTCATGCCCTGTGTTGTTCAAATACAATTATTGTTTAAAAATTACTTTCTAACCACACTTTTGAATCATAATTCACTAACTTTTTATTTCTAGCTGAGCCTAGGCATGGAAAAATGAGGTTACACTATTTAATTCTTTAATAACCATAAGCAAAGCCATTTGAATGAGGTAACAATTCCATGAAGAAGAACAAAAGAGAAGAAAGTGGCCTGGCCTGTTAGCACAGGTGTTTATGCTGTACTGTTTCTACTCTCAAGACGGATAAGAGAAGAGATCATTATTTTAAGTAGAATTCAGTTTTATTTGATAAGAAAATATCACATGGATATAATCACTATAAATGAAAATATGGTATTTACCAGTGGATAAATTAATCAGTAACTAGTTTGCTTCATATTCTAATCTTTTTTAGCTCACAAGTGAAATTGAGTTAGCAATAGTATTTTTGCTATGTGTGTTCTTACTTCAGTGGAGAGAAGATACTGTATTGTTGGTAGAGCTTGTGTGTGTGCTTATGTTTGTGTGTTTGTATATGTGTGTTATGTAGGAACTGTGACAGTCTCATTTATTATTGTACTTGGCTTGGAAACAGTAGGGTGAAGGTCCCTCAACTCTTGGCTGACCCACCATAGGTCATTTGACATTGAGGGCATGACAGCTGTTGTTGATAAACACTGAAATCCATTAATTGACTAGCATTGTGTTTGGCTTTTCCTTTGTAAAATTATGTTTGATGAGTTATAATCCAACATATTCCAGTAAGGTGGCCCAAGTACAGAAACTTGCCCTCTGGCAAAAGATACTTAAATTTATTTAAATAAAAATTTCATGTTATTTCATTTAGTAAGTGGAATAAAATAAGAAAAGGCTTGGCTTCCCCATTTATTTTCTTTATGTGGCCTTATATTTTCACCATAGTTTTATGTTGAGGAAAGATGTTGACTTGTGAATGTATTTCCTAGAAAAGTTAGTGCATTGAAATGTTAGAGTTTATTAGTACCATCTATTATAGCGAGTGTTAGTTGCTCAGTCATGTCCAACTCTTTGCGACCCCGTGGACTTTAGCCCACCAGAAATTCTCAATTCCCGCCATGGAATTCTCCAGGCAAGAATATTGGAGTTGGTTGCCATTTCCTCCTACAGGGGATCTTCCCGATCCAGGGATCGAACCCGGTCTCATGTATTGCAGGCAGATTCTTTACTGTCTGAGCCACCTGGGAAGCCCAATAATTATATTACCTGAGATTAGTTAATGATATTCCTGCTTCTGCTAAGTCACTTCAGTCGTGTCCGAGTCTGTGCGACCCCACGGACAGCAGCCCACCAGGCTCCCCCATCCCTGGGATTCTCTAGGCAAGAACACTGGAGTGGGTTGCCGTTTCCTTCTCCAGTGCATGTAAGTGAAAGTCAAGTCGCTCAGTCGTGTCCGACTGTAGCGACCCCATGGACTGCAGCCTACCAGGCTCCTCCGCCCATGGGATTTTCCAGGCAAGAGTACTGGAGTGGGGTGCCATTGCCTTCTCCGAATGATATTCCTAATGGACAACAAATATGAGAGGTGTGGGAGCTGGAATAGAGAAAATTAGAATGGCTGAGCCCTCTGGAGAGATCAGCTTTATCTGAGTTGTCCCAGGATTCAGGGGAGAGGACACCAGGGGGCACTAACTGTCCACATATGACCTTGAAGATTTGTTGTCTGTGGAGTAAAAGTGACAGTGACAAACTTGCCTTCTCACCCTGTGGTTTAGAGTGGGCCTAGCAAATGCGATAAAGGAAGAGAACAGCCATAAAGAGGAAACAGTTAAAACAGTAAATATGTTTAAATATGCACACTTAGGGTTAAAACATAAAAATCTATAGTTATCAGGAGTTGAGCTTAAATTGGGCTTCCCAGGTGGCGCTGCTGCTGCTGCTGCTGCTAAGTCACTTCAGTCGTGTCCGACCCTGTGGGACCCCAGAGACTACAGCCCACCAGGCTCCCCTGTCCCTGGGATTCTCCAGGCAAGAGTACTGGAGTGGGGTGCCATTGCCTTCTCCAATGCATGAAAGTGAAAAGTGAAAGTGAAATCGCTCACTTGTGTCCAACTCTTAGCGACCTCATGGACTGCAGCCTACCAGGCTCCTCCGTCCATGGGATTTTCCAGGCAAGAGTACTGGAGTGGGGTGCCATTGCCTTCTCCACCCAGATGGCGCTAGTGGTAAAAAAAAAAAAACCTGCCTGCCAATGCAGGAGCCATATGGGTTCACTCCCTGGGTCAGGAAGATGCCTTAGAGGAGGGCAAGGCGACCTGTTCCAGTATTCTTGCCTGGAAAATTTCACTGGACAGAGAAGCCTGGCGGGCTACAGTTTATGACGTCACAGTTTCAGACACAACTGAAACGACTTAGCACGCACTCATGACCTTAAATCGGAGAAGGCAATGGCACCCCACTCCAGTACTCTTGCCTGGAAAATCCCATGGGCGGAGGAGCCTGGTAGGCTGCAGTCTCTGGGGTCCCACAGGGTCGGACACGACTGAGCAACTTCACTTTAACTTTTCACTTTCATGCATTGGAGAAGGAAATGGCAACCCACTTCAGTATTCTTGCCTGGAGAATCCCAGGGACAGGGGAGCCTAGTGGGCTGCTGTCTGTGGGGTTGCACAGAGTCGGACACGACTGAAGCGACTTAGCAGCAGCAGGCAGCACGACCTTAAATTATTTAGGAATGGAGGTTTTAGAATCCACTTTAATGACATTTAGTTTCAGTGTTTACTTACTACTTTGTTAGAAGATTTTAAAATGGAATAGAAAGGAAAACATAGCTTGTTTCTATGTATGATTCTGAAGGTCAGTATCTGATTCTGGCTGAGTTCTTACCTATTAGATAAAGGCTATCTGTGGAGAAAGTGTAGTGTTTCCTGGATAGATATAAAATATTATTTTATAAAGATTTTTAAATAAATAGATTAGATCTTTCTGATTCTGCAGTATCTTAAGTAATAATATTTTGGGAGTATTCATTACATATGTATTCAATACATAAATAAAATTTCAGTGAATTGAAATAATATATTACCAGACAGTCTTTTGTTTTAAATTTCATTATAAGTCTTGTGGGATGTACGGACAGTTTGTTTCTAAAAATATGTAAACTGCTTAGTTGGTATCACTTTTACATTTTATACTATGAACTTGAAAGTGTCAGTTCTCCAGAAAAATGCTGCTGCTGCTGCTAAGTCATGTCAGTCGTGTCCAACTCTGTGCGACCCCATAGACGGTAGCCCACCAGGCTCCTCCGTCCCTGGGATTCTCCAGGCAAGAACACTGGAGTGGGTGAAAAGTGTTGCTGGGTGTGTTTTTTAAATGATCTTCTAGATGGTGCCTGCCTTAGATGTTTCACAAAATAAAAGTACTGAGAAAAGATTTAAGTCTTTTTGAAGTTAGCCCTAGACTAACTTGTATTTTTCAGGAAAGAGGCCTAGTGATGAAACCTTGTATTCTCACTAGTATTCTCACTAGCTTCAGCTTGAGGACACTTTCCGGGGTAACTACAGAAAGTCAATGTTGAGGCTCAGAGCTTCTATTTTTGTTCTATCTTTGAGGAAGAAGCAGTGCCGGGAGTTAGATCGGATGAATAATTTGAAAACTACTTTTTCAATTTATAATGAAGTGTTCATTTAAGAAGATATAGAAAAACATAAAGAAGAAAATAAAGGTTATCTGTAATCTTATCAGTCAGAGATAAATACTAACATTTTCAAGTTTAATTTCTGGTAATTTATATGCTTAATACACACACTGAAGTTAATATTAATGGAATCATAATTTGTAAGTGTTTTTATTCAGATAATTTGTAAAATTAGGTTTTTCGTATATTTAAAAGTAAATTCTGACTTGCTGATCTGCTTAAATATTTTTTATTAAAGTCTAAAACATGTTTAAGATTTTTACATCTTTTAGGAATGATATTGGTTACTTTCACAGTCCTTCCTATCATAGTAATGTTTTTAAAATACATTACTTTCCTCTATTATAATTATAAATTAGGGACATGTATTAAATCCTTTTTTCATTTTTGCTTTGATTAAAAAAAAAAGACAGCCAGTTTTAATTGTTTCAGGGAGGGCTAGAACACAGTTTAGAAGATCATGAGATTGGTGTTCGTGCATATTACATTTGAACTGCCTTTGAAACATTCTAGAAGAGACAGCTGTCAAATAGTTAGATATACATCCTGGAGCTGAGTGAGGTCTTGGCTGAAGAGAGGAGTCATCAGGGTGGTCACTGGTAGTAACTGAAGGCTTGGGCCTGAGATGACAGGGGAGAGCGCCAAAGACTCAGCCTTGAGAAACCCCAGGAGGAAGGAGATCAGGGGAGGCTGAGTCCTGGCTGCCGGGAGAAGAGGGCATTTCAGGAAGGACGCAGCCAGAGAGTGAGGTGCTACTGCAAGTGACTTGATGGGCCCGGAAAATGCCCGCACAATTTACTGCCATGGCAGTGCACGTTCCCTGACCGGACCCCACCATCTCCTGAGTTCTCTCCTGCTTCATTGACTGCTGTTACCCAGTCTCCCCCCTGCGCCTCTCTGTTGCCCAGTCTCCCCTCTGTGCCTTTCCCTGCCCAGTCTCCCCGCTGTGCCTCTCCATGCCCAGTCTCCCCCCTGCGCCTCTCCATTGCCCGGTCTCCCTGCTGCGCCTCTCCATTACCCGGTCTCCCCGCTGCGCCTCTCTGTTGCCCGGTCTCCCCGCTTTGCCTCTCCTTGCCCAGTCTCCCCGCTTTGCCTCTCCTTGCTCAGTCTCTGCGTGTCAAGATGGTCCCTTGACCATTCTTCCAGCTAGTTTCCTTTCTGACTACTCTGTTCTCCAGGCAAGCTCTTCTAGTCTTCAGGTTTAACTCTATTGTATTTTCTTATCTAGGGCATTCTCCATCCCTACAAATGCCTTTGCTTACTGGATATCTCTACTTGGGTGTCTGCTACTAAATATATTCAAGACTGAATTCTCAATTCTCACCCCAAACTTGTTCTTCCGTTTGATCACCACTGCCATTCATCTAGTTTCAAAGCCGTGGAATCATCCTTTCTCTTAAATTCCACATCTACTGTATCAGTAAATCCTGTTAGTGTTCCTCTCAAAGTGTATAGTGTATCTGACCACTTTCACATCTCTGTTGTTACCACCCTGGTTCACACACTTGGTTTCTCTTGTCCAGCTCCTTAGAGTAGCCTCCTGACTGGTCTCCCTGCTGTTGTCCCTGCCCCTGCCTCTCGTAGTCTGTGGTGTGATGGAGCAGCTTGTGCTGGTTTGTGAGAGCCAATCATGTGCATGTCTTCCCAGGTCCATGTTTAGTAACATCATGTTGGTAGCTTGAAATGGGCCCTGATAGCAAGTTTTATAGCACAGAGACCAGCAAATACTACAGATCAGGCCACGCCCTCTGCTCCTGAAAGCTGACTGTTCAGCATTTACCAGCACCCCACTGTCCAGCCGTCTTCCCTGCCTCCGGAACTATGTATTCTGTTCTGAAACAGAGCGGTCCTTTAACAACATAAGTCATGTCACATGACATGTGCCTTGTTACAACTCTCTGATGGCTTTCCGTTAAAATCACAGTAAACCCAAAGTCTTTATGAAAGCTTGCAAGCCATGTGATTTGCCTCTGTACTGGGCTGTAGTGGGTAGGTACCCAGTGGATCTTTGTGATGGTGTGAGTTAGAGATGGGAGGAAGGTGGATGAGATGTTTGTATACCATCTTAGTAATCTGTTGCATGACTCCTATTTATATTTTTGTTTTGCAATTAATGGAAGAGATGCTTTTAAGATTTTCTGGTTGTCCAGAATTTAAATTTATTTTTAAATCTCCAGAACTTTTTAGATAAAGATCTGCTTAAATATAGATAAAGATCTGCTTAAATATAGGTGTAAGACTGTATTCTAAAGTGAAAATGCAAGTAACTTTTGAAATCTCTTCTAAGTATGCAATTCATTGTTTTTTAGTAGCATAGATAATTAAAATGTTATTTTTGTAAGATATTCCAGGGAAAAAAGTGATTGGAAATGTTTTCAATTAAAAAGAAAACCAATGCTTATGAAACCTTTGTGTCATTCTGTTGTAAAATTAATCTGAACACTTAAAATCATTTGATATTTTTCCTATCATAGTGTACGTACTTTCTGTTTGATTCTGGGGGAAGTCACCATTGTATGTTAAATTCTAATCCAGTAGACTGTTAACAGTTAGCAGATTTATTTGGTAAATTCCAGGTATTGTCTTTAAAATTATACTCTCAGTGTTTTGATAATCAGATACAGTAAGATGTTAATAAGTATAAACAGGACATGTTGTCTTCTTTTATAGGGTATATTTCAGAAACCGCTGGGTGAAGACTGTCCACCCAGTTGTGCACCAGTACTGTTTGATCTCAAGCGCACATTCCACCTTTCAGATGCCACAGAAGGAAGATATTCTGAAACACCGAGTGGTGGTTGTTACATTGAATACTTCGCAGTACCTCTGTCAGTTGGACCTTGAACCTGGTATGCTGACTCAAGACACAGAAAAAGTGAATGCACGGGGCTTCTACCTTCAGTTTAGACCAGGCATTGGCGTGTGGGCCATATCTGGCCTACTGTCTTTGTAAATAAAGTTTTATCAGATGGAACACAGTCGTGCCCATTTACTCCCTATATTTTCTATGGATGCTTTTGTGCTACAGCAGCTGAGCTGAGTAGTTGCAACAGATTGATTGCATGACTAGAAAAAAACCTAAAATGTCACTGTTGGGCCCTTCACACAGAAAAAATTATCCATCCCTAGTTTAGACATTTCAGTGACTGTTACTTTGTCTTGTTCTCTGATTGATCAGATGATATTTAATATTGATCACATGAGAAATTCAAAGTTGGACGGTTTTTTTTTTTAACAGTTTTCTCAAGTATATAATTTTAAAATACTTGTGCATTAATACAGTGTAGAGACAACAATTATGATAGTTTTTTTGACATACTATTAAGATTATTATATTTAATTATAGGAACTATGTAAAATCAAATATAGAAAGTACAGATATAAGGTAACAAAAAGTTCTGATAAATATGGCAAAGCTTAACCATCAAAATGTGGTGTCACTTTAAGATAGTTGCTTTGGAAGGACATTCATTTATTGTTCTTATATTACAATTGTTGACATTGCTCAACCCGTTTTTGCTCTCTTCTTTTGGAATTGCTTTCAGAGCCAGTACCAAGTTATTTTCCATTTCTGAAAGGTAGAGACAGTTCCCTTCCCCTTGTATTCCTGGCACCTGGCCCAGGGCATAGACACCTGGAGGCCCTTGATAAATCTCTGTTTATCTTAAAAAATGAAAAGTGGCCAAACTTTCTCTTTTGAAGGTAGATTTAATTTTAGAAAAGCTTCAAAATCTTTCGGAGACATGTCTGGTAAATAAGGTAGGTTATCAAACTGAGCAATACCATTAGGGGTATTAAAAAAAAGAGAGAGAGAGACGTGCCTCTCATGTAATGAGACTTATTTTTCTTGTGCACGCAGCTCATAGCTGGCTGGTGAGGGCAGTTACAAAAGCAGAGTTTCAAAAATGTTTTGAACAGTGGCTGCATCCATTGGAATGAGTTATATTTCCTCTCAACTGACTTCTTTGATGGAACAACACTTATTTGCAATGTAAATTTTGGTATGTTTATTTAACAATCAGTCTCATTACTTTATGATTATACTCTGCATATTTGCCACGTAAATTAAATACCCAAACCTCCTAAACAGTATAATTTTGTGAAGAGTAAAGAATGGCTTTGAAGAGCGAGAGTGTAGTACATTTATTGGAAGTCAGCTACCTGATTTGTTTTTGCCATTGTTTATACTTTAATTCTCATGTCAACTCGTGGAGGGTTATTTTAGAGGCTAGACAACCAAGGCCCAGGCTAAATCAGTTTGACTAATTTAGGTTTCTTTTACTAGCTTAGGCTATAGTGTAACAATTTCAGGATTTATTCAATTCCTGATTTAAGCCTAACTATATTTAATTTAAAAGTTATCTAACAGAAACAGTAGATTTTTTTTCACTAGTTTCAGTTTTTCCAATTCGATCCTGTAGTTATATAGCCATCTTTTAATTATTCTTATAGAACAAAAAGCACAAGTTCTCCTAAACAGGGAGAAAATTACATGTGTCCACATCATGCTTGGGCCACTGTCATTAGACAGACAGCAGTTACTGATACTTGTCTTGTCAGCACAGCCATTTATTTGAATAGACCACGATGAAGGTAGTGGTGGTGGTTATTCCTGTCAGTCAGTAAGATTTAGAAAGTTTCCAACCTAGAAACAAGTTGCGTTAGAAAGCTGTATAAACACTCTTTGGAACTCATTGCTATTCAGAGAAATAGAGGTTAGGTTCTTGGGCCAACTCACAGGAGGCTAAATAACCTAGAGAGTTTATAGCAAGCTATTCTGTTGAGAAACCGTTTGTATTCTCTGCTGTGGAGTGAAAGCAGGGCCCCCCCACCCCCCCCGCCGCCCAGCTCAGGGAGCTGGCAGCAGGAGCAGCATTTACTCCTGCACGTCGAGACAGCATCCCACTCTGCTCCCCCTCAGGAAAGGGCACAGGTTCCTCATCCTGTCCACAGATTGCTGTGTGCAGTGTGAGCAACAGCAGTGAGCCAGACCTGGGATGTTTGCATCTGGGGAATATTTGATAATGTACATTTTTGATGCTTGTTGTAGCATTTTTTTTCAGACTGGTGATTTTTTTTTCCCAACCAGGATAGGTTCTTAGACTAAAAAATTATATATAATCTGTTTATACACACACACACGCACAATAAACCTAAATAATCAAAATAGTGAATTTGCTAATAGATAACCTTTGTTTTTGGTCAAAGATGGATTATAACTTTCTCTTTTATATTAGATTTTGGGTATGATATTCTTTATCTTAATGTCTAATATGTATGTTTAAGCTAAATTACTCATGAACTACCATTGTTTTATTTTTGGTGTTTTAGCAAATAAACAGTGAAAGGACTTTGAGCCTGTCACTGTTTCATTTGCTAGCTTTTCTTTGTGGTGAGAGCTGCTATCTTGCGGAGAAGGCAATGGCACCCCACTCCAGTACTCTTGCCTGGAAAATCCCATGGACGGAGGAGCCTGGTAGGCTGCAGTCCATGGCGTCGTGAAGAGTCGGACACGACTGAGCAACTTCACTTTCACTTTTCACTTTCATGCATTGGAGAAGGAAATGGCAACCCACTTCAGTATTCCTGCTTGGAGAATCCCAGGGACAGGGGAGCCTAGTGGGCTGCTGTCTATGGGGTTGCACAGAGTTGGACATGACTGAAGTGACTTAGCAGCAGCAGCAGCTGCTATCTTGAACTCTAAAGCCTCTTTCACATGCAGTGATGGAACTTGTTAGTCTGGAGGCCAGGAGGTCAGGTTGCCATTTATTGTCTATTATTGAGTAAAATAGTTATTCTTTTCAACTTCTGTTTTCTAAATAATGACTGAAATGTACATACAGGCTTCTAAATTGAGGATTGGCATTAAAGCACTCAGAACTCTTAAATTAGGCCTCTGAATTCTTTCCTTAACAGAGAAAGAAGGACTTCCTCCCTTTATCGCTGCTGTAATGTGCTGTCCTGTGTTTGCCCTGTGCCTTGTAGGGTTTTTTACCCACATCTTGTTAGACGAGGCTGCCCAGGCCATGGAGTGTGAAACCATCATGCCTCTGGCACTAGCAACTAGACACACGCGGGTTGTCCTGGCTGGCGACCACATGCAGGTAGGTCCCTCCAAGGCAGTGCATCAGAAGGAGCTTGTGTTATGTTTTGATGTTTAGTATCTTGTTTGTTTTCTAAAGCATCCTATGAAATTGTGCCATGCGTTTCAGTTCAAATACTTTAAATGTTTCTGTACTAATAGTGAAAAATGTTGGTATTTCTGAAGGAAAATTGCTACCCTACCATGTTATTTCCTTTGGATAGAGAGTAGAATGAATAAAGTTATCAGTGTTACCATTTTCATGTTTGTTAATTTGAATTTCAGTTCTCTACAGTAGGGATATTTAATTCTTTTCTTTACTGAATAAATTTAAATCATCCTCCCTATGATTCCCCAGTTCCTGTCCCCAACATTTGTTTTCCTAAAGCGTTAAATTTTTCATTACATGGGAAATTAAAATAAAAAATGAGTCAAAATCTCAAGGAACTTTTCTGATCTTATTAATACCTATATATGAAAGAGAATTTACGGTTTTTCTAATAAAATATCAGTTTTAGAAAGATGCAAATTAAGGTTCCTTCTCTTTTGTCACAGTTGATTGATTGAACGTATAGAGTATTGTAGTTGTCCAGAGCTTTAGGAAAGAATGCAGAGGAACAGATTCTGTGTTTATTGCTTTGCCAGAAGTAGTTTAGTTTTTGTTCTTAACGTCTAAGTTGTAGTCGAGAATGGTGCGTTACACTGTACGAGATAAGTACGGCTTTCTGCTAATTATTAAAAAGAGGTTTTTTAGTCATAGGCTGTATATGTTGCCAGCTTACCATTTGAAATAATTAATTTTAGTGAAACAGTCATTTGACTCCACCAGTGATACAATGGGTCACATTCCGAAAATTACTAAGGTAGTAGCTATTTATTATTAAGTCCGAGAAGTTCTTTATTAACCTGGATACAGAAACTCAAGGTTAGTGTTGACATACTGGAAGGAAAAGTTGGAAAACTTAGCCTCATTATTTATAGTAGTAAAGTTTTTCCTAGAATATATGTTTGACTCTGCTTATTGCAACATTCAGCATGCTGAGATTTAGTGTATCAGAAGTTCCAGCATGGTGGATTTTTTAATAAGTATGTTAATAAGTATACTGTTTGTATATTTAGTTAAATTTTCTCCCATGTGTTTATCTGTTACAGCTCAGTCCTTTTGTTTACAGCGAGTTTGCCAGGGAGAGGAGCCTTCACGTGTCATTACTTGATCGGCTCTATGAGCACTACCCTGCCGAGTTTCCCTGTAGGATCCTCCTGTGCGAGAACTACCGTTCCCATGAAGCTATCATCAAGTAGGTGTGAGCTGCCAGCTCTGGCGTGCTGTCTGTGGCCTGGTGGGAGGTGACTGAGCACAGTACTGTCCCAGGGACAGGTTATTCCCAGCAGAGCTGCATGGCATCCCTAGTGTTGCACATTATTTTTAATTTTATGTCCGTAAAAGTTATACCACAAGAGTTAGCTTGGAGAAGGCAATGGCAACCCACCCCAGTACTCTTGCCTGGAAAATCCCATGGACAGAGGAGCCCGGTGGGCTGCAGTCCATGGGGTCGCACAGGGTCAGACACGACTAAAGCGATTGAGCAGCAGTAAGAGTTAGCTGTAATTTTCTATAGCAGGGCTGTACTGGAGACAAATCTTCAGTTTCTGCTAGCTATAACACCTTTTTCTGTGACGGAATATATAATGTGTATGTAAAACTACATGATACAATAAGCAAACATATTGACAGACTGCATAATGGTTTATGAATATGTGTCTGGTTGTGTTACACGAGGAATCTGTTTTGAAGAAAGGAAGGATGGGAGGGAGGAAGGAAGGAAGGAAAGCCATGAAATTAGTAACAAAAGTTTTAAAAGGTTTCTGTTAAGTAGAGCGTGCATCGTTGAAAGTGAAAGTATCTTGAGCAGTATCTCGCTGAATAGCTACAGGCCAGAGTACCCTCCAGCCTCATTCAGACCAACCCCTATCACCACCAAAACTTAAGACTTTTCCAAATTTAGTGTAATTTAATAATATTGATTATGGCGGTCGTGGGAAAATCATTTTTAGGTTTCTGTGAAAGCAACAGGAGAGAGAAAAATAAATTTAGATTTAACTATGGCTTTTATCTTTATCTCAACATGTGACTCCTTTATTGTTGCCAGTCGTTTGCTGCAGTCAGTGATGAATCGAGTACTAGCCAGTGTCTCCCTTAGTGAAGAGCATTCATTTTTCAGTTGAAGACTGGAATGACCCTCAGCTATGTGTGTTGTTTCAATGTCTATAGATCTTTGTTTGCAAAAGTATATGATCCACATAAATCAAAATACGCATTTAAAATAATTTTAGTGTAGAGAACCATAACAGCTAGCAAATTTCCTTATAGAGCAACATTCTCATTTAGAATTGAACCGTCATTATTTCTTCTTTTCTTTCTATATTCTGGCTTCATGCCTTCCCCAGGTCAGTTCATATAGCAGTGGTATACCAGGCACCTACAGTATTTGTATTGCTGTGGTTAATTTTGGAGGAAATCTTAGCATCATGGATATTAGATGTTTGGATTAAAATTAATCATGCGCATACAGCAACATTAGATTTGACTGGTAAATTTTGTTTCTTATGGGTAAAATTAATTTTGGAGCTCAATTACTTTTTACTTATTTATTTATTTTGGTCTTTTTCTGCAGTTACACCTCTGAGCTCTTCTATGAGGGCAAGCTGATGGCCAGTGGAAAGCAACCAGCACACAAGGAGTTCTACCCACTAACCTTCTTTACAGCACGAGGGGAAGATGTACAGGAGAAAAATAGCACAGCTTTTTATAATAATGCAGAGGTACCTTAGTTCTTGCAAATTGCCAACATTTTTTGCAGTCAGCAAGTCTGGTCTTATTAAGCATTTATTTAAAATTTGAGTTGATATTTTATCATGTGTTGACTTGATGTACATAAAAATAATATGAAGGTTTATTCTTTTTTGTGTAACATTGATTTGTTAAGATAAATCTCCCGTGGGAAACAAAAATTTTGGTTTACATTCTGTCTTATGCCAAAGTACAGAGCTTAATTTAAAAGTCAGTGTTTTCATATAGGTTATTATTGTTAGCCATCTAAAAAGGACTATGATCACATTTTATAGTGCACGCTTGAATCAGGTATCAACTTTAAACGTGTAAGACTTGACGAGAGTCCTGTGCTCCAAGAGGTCACACGGATGACGATGTCGCTAACCCATTATGTGCTACAACTTACATGGTTCTCTTACAGTTTCTGACTTTTTAAGTTTAGAGAAAATGTGGATAGTATGAGGGGTCAGATCAGGCAGCAGACAAAAACCGTGGTGTCTTCAGGGTCTCAGACCAGAGACCCTGAGGTTTGTTTCTGGCTGTTTCATGGGAGTGGAGTTCTGGACTTCAGGAAGCCTAGGGGAGGCAGTGTGTGGGTTGGTCATTAGGGGAATGATTCTTGATCTGTGTTATCTATCTCCATTTCCTCCCTTGAGTCCCATGCTTTACTCATTTTATTTACAGAGAAATGGCTTTTATTATGTAATAATAATTCATCTTTCCCTTTTAAAATGGATCAGAGGCCTAGAGTTAGAAGTCAATACAAGAAAATTGACAGCACCCATTTGGTAAAATCCTAGCCAGAAGCAAAGCATTTTAATTGGCATTTTCATTAGTCTGTGCCAGTTAATTTTAGGAAAAGGTAAACTTTTCTTTACGTTTGAAATATTGACAGATAACTCTAAAGGTTTCCCTTATTAGTTTTGCACTCAGGTTGGAAAATGCTAGCTGAAAAGTCAGTTAAAATGAGAAAGGAGAATAAATACACTGTTTTATCATCTTTTATAATTAACCATGTAATTGGGTTTAGCAGTATGCTTTGTTTGTGTTGATTCGAATTACGGTCTAGAGTCACTTGCTTTCAGCCTGAAGAATTTTAGTGTTTCTTTTAGGGGACGTCTGCTAGTAAGGAAATCTTTCAGTTTTTGTTTTTCTGGGAATGTCTTTATTTTGCCTTCATTTTTGGAAAGTAGTTTTGCTGGATATTAGATTATAGTTTGAGTTCTTTCAGCACATTGAAATATGCTTTCCTACTGCTTTATTGCCATCGTTGTTTCTGATGAGAAGTCATCTGTTAATCTTGTTGGTATTCTTTGTAGACGATGAGGTTTTTTTTGTTGTTTCTGTTTTCAAGGACTTGTTTTTGTCTGTGACTCCCACCATGTTGACGATGGTATGTCTGGTTGTGGATCCCTTTGCATTTATCTTACTTGAAGTTCATTGAACTTGATGTGTTGATTATAGTTTTTCATCAAATTTGGAAAAATTTTAGCCATTATTTCTTTGAATTTTTTTTCTTCTCTTTTCTATCTCTTCTGGGTTTCCCAGTATGTTGGTGAGCTTAATGGTGTTCCATGTTTCTCTGAGGCTTTGTCTTTTTTTCCATCCCTGCTCTGTCTTCAAATCACACGATCTCTATCTGAATATTTTTGTTTGCTAGTCTGTTTTTCTACCAGCTCAGATCTGTTGTTGGGGCCCTCTGGTGAGCTCTTCATCTCCATTATTTCACTTTTCATCTCCCCGAGGCATCAGTCACTCTACAGTGCAGTCCAGCTGAAGTTGGGCTCTTGGCAGGGACAGAGGGGTGCTGCCTTGTGAAGTTTGCTCTGATCTCCGGGGCAGAACTCGGCACAGTTGCTTCAGGAGGGTGTGGACTTGTTCTTTACTGGCCATCTCACTGCATTGTCCTGCAGAATGTCAAGTGTGTAGAATGTCAAGTGCTCTGAAAGTCAAGTGTGTAGAATCTGTGCTGCTGTCCAGAAGCTGCTGTACCCTGGAGAGTGGACCCTCTGCAGCCCAGAGCTGGGAGGCAAGGTCTGCTGTTGTCCATTGGCTGCTGAATCTACAGAGTGGGTCTTCTATCCTCGGAAGCTGCAGGAGGTGGCAGCTGCCACCTGGCTGCCGGGCTCACCCGATCAGCTCTCCTGTGACACGTCCTGTCTGAGCAGAGAAGACCACCAGCCTCGCCCACCATCCACTCAGGTCCTCGCTGCAGACCAGGGCTCAGGAAGGGGAGGAGAAGGAGATGTTGCCCAAGTACTGCTAATTGCTCACAGACCCTCTGCCACACGTTGCTGGGAAAAGGAGATCTCTGATGTTCTGCTGCTGCCCAAGCTGCCTGGAGTAGCTCTCTCAGCCCAGGGAGCATGAGCAGATGGGGCTGCCCCTCGGCCGCTGACGTGGTCCTTGAGACTCTGCTGTGGAGAATGGGTGCAGTCCCGGGCCTGAGTGCCCAGCCTTCCACTCTGCACTCTGACTTCCTGTAGGTTTTGTTGAAACAGTGCTTCTCAGTTTCTTGTAAACTCTTTGATTAATCTCCAGAGACTTTGGATGATTATCTGTTAACCTTGATGAGCTTGGCAGAGTCTGTCTAGGAGAGAGGCTTCCCGAACTCCTCAGAGCATTCCAAGTCTGTGTATTTTGACTACAGTTTTCTGCTGCTTACGATGTAAAGGGCAGGGGAGAGACGAAATGGTTGTGTTGCTTAGTCGGGGGACAGTGTGTAGAGGTGGTCAGCAGAGATGTGGCCCTACCGTTCACACACCACCACACCTAATGAAGTGGGCGAGATAGCTTGCCCTTGTTCCTTGTTGTGGAGACTCAGACCCGCCTTCCTCATGCTTGTGGTGAGAGCATGCTGTTTTCAATCCAGCAGGCTCACCAGAGTCCTTAGACAGTCTTTGTTTCACTTGCTGCTGTTTCATTATAGCAATAGAATGACTGGAGTCTATTCCTCTGTCATTCATTTGAATTTATATCTGCAAGTGGGAGTTGCATCCTGGCCAATAATCCTCAAGTTCTTAAAAGGAATAAAACTATCAGATTTTTGTATAGTTACTCTTACAAATTTGAATAGATGTTACTGACAAATAGTGAATAAATAATGTATTTAAAATATATTAAAAATTGTCTCCCTCTCCGCCTTAGACTTTTGCCTGACCCTCTATTGAACTTGCCTTATATATCCATTTTAAACTAGGACGCTATTTTCTAAATATACAGTGATCTTTTAGCAGACAGGGAACCTGTTTTATTAATCATTTTATCACCTATTGTGCCAAGCATTGAAACTGATCAATGCATTGAGTTAAAGTAGATTGAACTACACTAAAAACCATGTTATGATTCAGTAAGTGGGGTCCGAAGAATTCAAATGGATGAAATGTGGTATGGCTTGGTTGTGCTGGTCCTAAAGTGGCCTGAGTGAAGTTGAGCTGCTGGAAGGCAGTGACTGCCGAACATCGGTCCCTCAGTCCAGGTGTGTGCTCATCCCAGCTGCAGTTTGGCGCCCCTAGCTCTTGGCTGTTCTGTTGAGTTGTCAGTGGGGATGGAGGTGGTATTAGCCTTTGTACTGCCGAGACCTGATGGGAGGCCCTGACTCTGGGAGTCTGGTGGTTTCATTGGCTTGACCTGCAGAGGTGGACTGAGAAATGCTAGTGATGTGGGAATGTGCTTCCCTGTTTCCCCAGTGGGGTTGCCAGCTTCATGCCCTTCTCTCCAGGTAGGAACTCAAACCTGTCCTCATATAGGAATGGAGGTGAGGCAAAGGGTGGGGGCCAACTGCCAGTTACATTTTCTCTGCTTTCCATGTTTTCACTGGGTGCACTATTATAGAAATTTACTACTCGAAATGTAAATAAAAATTTTTTATTCTCCCTGTGTTCATATCAGCAAAGCAGTACCCCTATTTAGAGGTTGTTTTAAACTGACATTTGCTGATATGGGATCATTTGTACATCTATTTCAGTTACTGTATTTTTTTGATACCTTTAATATGTCTATGTGTATGCTTATTTAAAGGTATTTGAAGTGGTGGAGCGTGTGGAAGAGCTGAGAAGGAAGTGGCCAGTAGCGTGGGGCAAGTTGGATGATGGCAGTATTGGTGTGGTGACTCCATATGCAGACCAGGTGTTCAGGATACGTGCCGAACTTCGAAAAAAGAGATTATCTGATGTTAACGTAGAAAGGGTACTCAATGTTCAAGGTAACTATTAATTGAAATGAATTGGTTATTCAAATGCTTAAATTTCAAAGTTTGTGCACTTCTGATATTTAGATTTCAAGATTTCTGGACAAGCATTTGTGTATTCATTTCACATCAAGTTCTTTAATGCCAACATTGGCAATTAAATGTTGAGCTCATTTACATGCTTATTAATTTTTTGTATCTGAATAAAAGAAGTATGAACAAATTGACTTCTTCTATGACTATAACTGTGTGAATATGTGTGCTATAGTTACAGTCACAGTGGCATCCAATACTTATTGTCATTATAATGTATCCAAGAACTAAAGATTTTATCTGTTCATAAAGATTTTTTAAAACTTGCACCTGTCAAGCAAGGCATAGGCATAGCTTATTAAAGGCATAGTTTGTTCTTTATCTAAATTTTCCTAAGTGAATAAAGCAACTCTTAAAAATTTTCATGTGATTAGTTGCTATGAAATTTGTGCATTTAAGTAAGTAAAGCAGCACTATAATGTGCCAGAGAAGCCAAGTACAATATTAGGTTCGATGGGAATATCCAATAATAATTTCTAAATTATGGTGGGGATGGGGGGAATAGCTCCACTGTACCATGCGTTCAGATCACACAGAATTTGGGTGTGCATTTTAGGAAGAATACTGCTAGTAAACCAGGAAGTATCCAGAGAAGACCTAGCCTGGTTAGTGGTCTGGAACCTGCATGTGGAGTCAGAAATGCTTGAAAGAACTACGATTGTTTGGCCTGGAGAAGAAAGGACTAAGAATTGACACTAAAACTGTACTCAAATATGTGGAGGCTTGTCACAGAATGAGGGATAGATATATTAATGTAAGAAAGAATCTGGGGTAAAGGGTATGAACTGGGCTCTCAAGGCTTCCTCCTGGTGTCAGTTCTTTCAGTTATTTTGGAAATTATTTCCAGAAGTGGAATTTCTGCATCATATGTTAATTCTATGTTTAATTTTTCAGAAACTGCCATCCTATTTTCTGTTCCTCTTTACATACCATTTTACATTTCTACCTACAGTGAACAAGAGTTCCAGTTTCTCCACATCCTTAACAACACCTGTTATTTAGCAGTAAC
Source organism: Tragelaphus eurycerus (assembly GCA_935064755.1). NCBI lineage: Eukaryota > Metazoa > Chordata > Mammalia > Artiodactyla > Bovidae > Tragelaphus > Tragelaphus eurycerus. Next base: position 655,419 of record CAKXYN010000264.1, on the reverse strand, counting down.
ATTTTAAAATGAAATTCTCTTATTAGATCACTGGTTCAGAATAACAATCCTCTTTTATTTTGTTGTAGGAAAGCAATTCAGAGTTTTGTTTCTTAGCACAGTACGTACAAGGCATACTTGTAAACATAAACAGACACCAATTAAAAAGAAAGAGCAGCTGCTAGAAGATTCCACAGAGGACTTGGATTATGGTTTTTTGTCTAACTACAAGCTTCTCAACACTGCCATCACAAGAGCACAATCCCTGGTTGCCGTGGTGGGGGACCCCATTGCTCTGTGCTCCATTGGGAGATGCAGGTAATTATGTGTTAGTGTTAGAGACGTTGAATGGAGAAATGTAGTGATCTGTATCCCTGTGTACATGTTTCTTTACATGACCTCTTTGCTAATTAAAGTTTAGTCTTACTTGATATCCAGTAGGAACCAAAAATATATTGCTTTGAGTGTGTTCGTTGTATATATACACTTGTGTATTCATTGTTTATCGTGATTCATTCGACATTTACTGAGTGCCTACTATGTTCTAAGTACTCTTCTAGCCACTGAGGATGCATCAGTGAATAAAACAGACAAAAATCTCTGCCTTTTGGGGGATTAACATTTTATTGGGGAGGAGAGGAAGACCGACAATAAAAACACTTTGTAATATTTTATGTGGTAAGTTCAGTGGAAGAGAAATAGAACGCGAAGGGGGATTAAAAGCGATGGGGTAAGTGGACCAGCTTGTGATTGTTCTTTGTGGTTAGAGTTGGCCTCTTGGAGAAGCTGACCTTGGAGGTGGGATGTGTGCTCTGCAGGCGTCTGGGGTGAAAGTGCTGCAGAACAAGTGGGCCCTCAGTTGAAGACCCACTTGTTTCACTGTAGGTAGAAATGTAAAATGGTATGTAAAGAGGAACAGAAAATAGGATGGCAGTTTCTTGAAGGTGGCTTTGTGGACATGTGTTATCTTTGATAGAGACCGAATTTTATACACTTACTTCCCTTTGTTCTCCTTCAGTATTGCTTTAGCTTGTTTTTGATGAATTTCCTTCTCATTTTTTCTCATGGCTTCACAGTGCAAATAATTCTTTGTGTCTGGTTAATTCAGAGAACCTTAAAATTAGGGGGTTAAGAAGGGTTGTTACTTGGCTTTAGAAAAAAACGGATAATATTCCGTAGATTGTAGTCATAAGGAGTGTTAAAATATCAGCATGTATACAAAGATGGGCTCAATAAAGGACAGAAATGGTATGGACCTAACAGAAGCAGAAGATAAAAGAAGAGGTGGCAAGCATACACAGAACTGTACAAAGATGTTCACGACCAAGATAATCACGATGGTGTGATCACTCACCTAGAGCCAGATATCCTGGAATGTGAAGTCGAGCGGGCCTTAGGAAGCATCACTACGAACAAAGCTAGTGGAGGTGATGGAATCCCAGTTGAGCTATTTCAAATCCTAAAAGATGATGCTGTGAAAGTACTACATTCAGTATGCCAGCAAATTTGGAAAACTCAGCAGTGGCCTCAGGACTGGAAAAGGTCCGTTTTCGTTGTAATTCCTAAGAAAGGCAATGCCAAAGAATGCTCAAACTACCACACAATTGCATTCATCTCACACGCTAGCAAAGTAATGCTCAAAATTCTCCAAGCCAGACTTCAATAATATGTGAACTGTGAACTTCCAGATGTTCAACCTGGTTTTAGAAAAGGCAGAGGAACCAGAGATCAAATTGCCAACATCCGCTGGATCATTGAAAAAGCAAGAGAGTTCTAGGAAAACATTTATTTCTGCTTTATTGACTATGCCAAAGCCTTTGACTGTGTGGATCACAGTAAACTGTGGAAAATTCTGAAAGAGATGGGAATACCAGACCACCTTGACCTGCCTCGTGAGAAATCTGTTTGAAGGTCAGGAAGCAACAGTTAGAAACTGGACGTGGAACAACAGACTGGTTCCAAATTGGGAAAGGAGTACGTCAAGGCTGTATATTGTCACCGTGCTTATTTAACTTATATGCAGAGTACATCATGAGAAATGCTGGGCTGGATGAAGCACAAGCTGGAATCAAGATTGGGGGTGGAGAAATATCAATAACCTCAGATATGCAGATGACACCACCCTTATGGCAGAAAGTGAAGAACTAAAGAGCCTCTTGAGGAAAGAGGAGAATGAAAAAGTTGACTTCAAACTCAACATTCAGAAAACTAACATCATGGCATCGAGTCCCATCACTTCATGGCAAATAGATGGGGAAACAGTAACAGACTTAATTTTGGGGGGCTCCAAAATCACTGCAGATGGTAATTGCAGTCATGAAATAAAAAGACGCTTACTCCTTGGAAGAAAAGTTATGACCAACCTAGACAGCACATTACTTTGTCAACAAAGGTCTGTCTAAGTCAAGGCTGTGGTTTTTCCAGTAGTCATGTATGGATGTGAGAGCTGGACTATAAAGAAAGCTAAGCGCTGAAGAATTGATGCCTTTGAACTGTGGTGCTGGAGAAGACTCTTTGAGAGTCCCTTGGATTGCAAGGAGATCCAACCAGTCCATCCTAAAGGAGATCAGTCCTGAATGTTCACTGAAAGGACTGATGTTGTAGCTGAAACTTCAATACTTTGGCTACCTGATGTGAAGAACTGACTCATTGGAAAAGACCCTGATGCTGGGAAAGATTGAAGGTGGAGGAGGAGGGGACGACGGAGGATGAGATGGTTGGATGGCATCACTGACTCAGTGGACGTGAGTTTGAATAAACTCAGGGAGTTGGTGATGGACAGGGAGGCCTGGCATGCTGCAGTCATCGGATTGCAAAGAGTTGAACCCGAGTGAGCAACTGAACTGAACTGATAAAAAGTTTCTCTTTGTACACTTATGTTTTATACTAGTTAATAGGAATTTTAACTGTATGAAACCCGTAATATGAGACTTGGCCTATGCAGTGTTGAAAGACTGTGTTCGCAAAAAAAAATTGAACAAAAATTTAGATGATTCTTAATGAAAAAGGACAAAATGTACTAGAGATTACTTAAAATTTTAAAGTATTGTAGTACCTGTCAAAGTGAGTTCAGAAAAGTAGAATGACCTCAAATACACCTTGGGTAGTTACTTCTTGATATGTTGAAGTAGACAAGCTGTTAGAACATGGTACTTTTAGACCAAGTCTTTTGTTGGAGGACAGATAGAGCAGCAGTTTATTATCTGTTTTCCTGTCTCAGCAGGAAAAAAGTACTTTTGGGGAAGGGAGACAGTTTGGGACCTTTAATTTACAAGTAAGCTGTCTATATTGGACTCCAAACAAAGTTAATATACTTTATAGGGGAAAGCCATTAACAATGGAATCAGGTAGAGTTTACTTTATGGCTACATTATGAACAATAACCTTTTATTTTTAAGGAAATAAAATTTGAATGGTCCATGGTTTGTTTCATATAGCTAAACAATTCTGTTGTAAAATATCTTAAATTTCGCATTTAAAAAAATTATTTTTTATTCCTCAGAATTCTTCTGAGGCCATGCTGTCAGGCTAATTTTTAACTTGAAGCCAGGTCTGTTGGTTGTTTATTTCCTACTACTCAGTCGGAGTATGTCAAGGACCTCACATTAATGTATAAGCTGGGTAAAATATTTTCAAAGAAGTCAGTACACTGTGTAGGGAGAGAAAATGACATGCTCTGTAGCTGAATGGGAATGCTGATTGTCTGTGTCATTTGAATAGTTTAATGAACTGTATAACCCAAGTGCTGATAGTTGAGGCATATGGATATTTATGCTTCACTCTTTCCAGTTTCACTAGGAATTAAATTAATCTCAAAATACAAGTGACCCTGGAGGACATATTGTGGTTCTTGGGTGCTGTAGTGATGAGGGTGTAGGTTCTTTGTGGTTTGAGGTGGTCAGGCTGTCTCACTCATCCCTCATATGATATTTATACAAAACTAATATGATACTTCCAAATATTGATCAAGTTTTTAGGAATAATTACTGTGTATAGTATATCAGTTTAGAAGGCAGCCAGTTATATAATCTTTATTTGTTGCAAAGTATTTTTAAACAGAATTTTCCTGTTAACTCTAAATGAATGTGGGGAACTTTCCGTTCTCCTGCTCGCCAAACCAGCAAGTATTTAGTATAGTAACTGCTGTTTATTGACAGCTTTCTCAGTGCCAGGTGCTGGGTCAAGTGCTTTGCACACTCAGCCTCTTCAGTCATCGCAATAACCCTGCAGTGTGGGTATTTTATTTGCATTCTAAATGGGCAGCCTGAAGTAGAGCCTCAATTTCTGCCCAGGGCCACATAGCTCATTCAAACAGATGTAACATTGACTTCAAAACCCACACTCTTTTTGCTGAGTTACCTTGCCTCTCCCAGGAAGTTGTGCATGTGTGGATAAAAGCGTCCTGAAGAGGGAGAGGCAGAGGGGGCCGGTGGGGGGAGGGAGTGGGTGGGGGTGGGCTGGGGGGGATCGTACGTTTTCTCCAAACAAGCACGTTTGGAAAAGATCTTCCTTTGAAGTGAATTTATTAGTGAATTCCATCTACTCTGTAGGGCTTCCCTGGTGGCTCAGAGGTTAAAGCATCTGCCTGCAATGTGGGAGACCTGGGTTTGATCCCTGGGTCAGGAAGATCCCCTGGAGAAGGAAATGGCAACCCACTCCAGTTTTCTTGCCTGGAGAATCCCATGGACGAGCAGCCTGGTGGGCTACAGTCCATGGGGTCGCAAAGAGTCAGACACGACTGAGCGACTTCTCTTCACTTCACTTCACTTCATCTACTCTATAAGATATAAACATATTTCACAGATGTGGAGACGTGTGTATATGTGTATGTGCACACTCACCCTCTCTCTTTGTGAAATAAGGACACCAAATGAATTTTCAGTGTTTTATCCATGATCGTAGAAGCAAGGTTGGCATGAAAGTAAAAGCAGACTTTGTGTTCATGTACTGAGTGACAATAGGTTTTGTTTTCTCGTAGAGACACACTTGTGTTCTCTAACCAGCATTACGTAACATGTTAACATTTTATGGAGAGGCTGAGAATTGATGAAGCATTTAAATAACCTTAGTGGTAAATTTTTCAGTCTGAGTGTTGAATTTCTCAAGTGATCTTCGAGTTAGGTGTTCTGAAATGCCTCATAATACCATGTGTGAAAGTGAAGTCACTCAGTCGTGTCCAACTCTTTGTGACCCCATGGACTGTAGCCTACCAGGCTCCTCTGTCCATGGGGTTTTCCAGGCAATAATCCTGGAGTGGATTGCCATTTCCTTCTCTAGGGAATCTTCCCAACCCAGGGATCAAACCCTGGTCTCCCGTGTTGTAGACAGATGCTTTACCGTCTGAGCCACCGGTATTTCATTAAAGTTCTGAGTTCAAGAACAGTGTGAAATAGTCTGTGAAAGAGCCTTCACAGAGATAGAAAGGAATCTTTCAGGCTGTAAGAATTTTTGAAGGAAAAAATACGTTTCTCTCAAGGTTTAAAAGTGGAGAAATAAAACATTTTTATTAAGTGATAAAGTATAATAATAATACTGTTGGTACCCTGTTTTACACATGAGGGGACTGAGGTAGGAGGAGTGGTTAAATAACTTGCCCAGCTGACTGAGCCTTGATTGAGGCCCAGGCAGCCTAGATCTGGAACCCTTGTACTTGACCTCCCCAGGGCAATCAGGAGACAGTGAAGTTTAAGAGGGAGACTCCAGGCTGCTTTTGGAGTTGTTTTAGCTTGATGAGCTTATAGCCAGTGGTCAGTGTTACTTCTGAAATGGTGTCCTTTAACTTGAAATCACTCGATGGATGTGAGTCTGAGTGACCTCCGGGAGTTGGTGATGGACAGGGAGGCCTGGCGTGCTACGATTCATTGGGTCGCAAAGAGTCGGACACGACTGAGCGACTAATCTGATCTGAACTTGAAATCTGTGCCTTGAGATCCCTGGGATCGTACAGACCAGGATTTCTCAGCCCCTGGGCCACAGAGCGGGCTGCACCCCAGGAGGAGAGTAAGGCGGGCAAGCTCCGTGCCTGTGGACAGCCTTTCCCTGTGCTCACGTTACCCCCTAGCTCCACATCCTGTCAGATCAGCAGCAGCTTTGGATTCTCAAAGGAGCTCAGCCCTGTGCGTGAATCATCCCTAAACCATCCCCTTCCCTTGTCTCTGTCCGTGGAAAATTTTTCTTCCATGAAACTGGCCCCTGGTGCCCCAAAGGTTGGGAACCTCTGTTACAGACAGAGCCTTGTCAGGAAGCTACCAGCTTCTTGTGACGTGTGAGGCTGGTTCACAGTTCTGCATCACTGGACATTACTCAGTGCATTGAGGTCGGTGAGAGGAGTATAGGGGCAGGGTATGGAGTTTAAAAAGGAGCTTGAAATAGAGAAAGTTCTAGCATTTTGGCTATGTAAGCTGGGAATGAAATACAGTACAAGAATTTAATATTAAAAACTGGGCTATAGTAAAGTCAGTCCACTCTCTCCTTGTTTTGCTGTGTCTTTAAGTTCACATGAATATGAAATGTCATTCTATGAAATTGTTACTTTATCAATTAGACCAAAAAAACCTTCCTTTTTAATACAGCATGTAGTGGAATGTGTTGATAAATGTTAATGCAGTTGAACATTGTGGGATTTTATCAAAAGAGTAGAGAGTTCATGGATTTTTAGATCCTGAGTGCTATGTTGATAACCGTCTTCCCTTTGCTATCAGACTATGAAAATAAAAACTTGATTCCTGTGGAAAGGTTCTTAAGAATAAAAGAGCATTTCTTAGTGACACACACTTTCAGTGGCTCAGTGACCATCTTGTTAGCCTTTATGTCTTACTGTCAGAAATACATTCTTGCTCAGCTCAGTTCAATTCAGTTGCTCAGTCGTGTCTAACTCTTTGTGACCCGGTGGACAGCAGCACCCCAGGCTTCCCTGTCCATCACCAAATCCCGGAGTTTGCTCACTCATGTCCATCGATGGTTGGATGGTGATGCCATCCAACCATCTCATCCTCTGTCGTCCCCTTCTCCTCCCGCCCTCAATCTTTCCTAGCATCAGGGTCTTTTCTAATGAGTCAGTTCTTCGCATCAGGTGGCCAAAGTATTGCAGCTTCACCATCAGTCCTTCCAATGACAATTCAGGACTGATTTCCTTTAGGATTGACTGGTTTGATCTCCTTGCAGTCCAAGGGTTCTCAAGAGTTTTCTTCAATGTATGTATTATCTTGTAGCATTTTTACTTTTCCTGTTGACGTGGAGGCCTGAAATTTTTTCTGTACTTATTTCTTAAACTCATGTTTAAAAAATTAGAAAAAGCATATGTAAGAGAAACATAGTTTGAAATTAATATCTGCAGTTTTATATACTTTAACTCCACTCCCATTCATATACTGACTTTTGTGATATACAGCTTTGTATTTATGCTTCTTGAAGCCATTTTGATTACCTGCTGTCCACCTGGACACAAGGATACCGACTTGGGAAGAAATCATATCACACAGCTTTCATAACATAATAAAACATTATGTGAACCTAATATTAAAAATAGGTATGTATATTTAAAGAAAGCTGAGCACTGAAGGATTGATCCTTTTGAACTGTGGTGTTGGAGAAGACTCTTGAGAGTCCCTTGGACTGCAAGGAGATCCAACCAGTCCATCCTAAAGGAAATCAGTCCTGAATGTTCATTGGAAGGACTGATGTTGAAGCTGAAAACTCCAGTACTTTGGCCACCTGATGCGAAGAACTGACTCATTTGAAAAGATCCTGATGCTGGGAAAGATTGAGGGCGGGAGGAGAAGGGGACGACGGAGGATGAGATGGTTGGATGGCATCACCGACTCAGTGGGCATGAGTTTGGGTAAATTCTAGGAGTTATTGATGGACAGGGAGGCCTGGCGTGCTGCATGCAGTCCATGGGGTCGCAAAGAGTCAGACACGACTGACTGAACTGAACTGATGCATATTTATAATAATCATTTAAAATCTTTAAACTTTTTATATCTTGTCTTTTGTAATATATATGTAATATTTTTACTATTTGGAGATCAGTTTTCAAAACTTTAGGAGCAACAGTGTACGACTGGAACAATTTTGAATGTATTTTTCTCCATTAGTATTTTTTAATTTGGTTAGGAGATAATCATTAAAATTAGCATTCCAACTTCCTGTATTTTTCATAATTTAACTCTTTTAACTTAGTCAATTAATGTTATAAGCTGTGAAGGCAATGGCACCCCACTCCAGTACTCTTGCCTGGAAAATCCCATGGATGGAGGAGCCTGGTAGGCTGCAGTCCATGTGGTCGCTAAGAGTCAGACACGACTGAGTGACTTCACTTTCAGTTTTCACTTCCATGCATTGGAGAAGGAAATGGCAGCCCACTCCAGTGTTCTTGCCTGGAGAATCCCAGGGACAGGGGAGCCTGTTGGGCTGCCGTCTGTGGGGTCGCACAGAGTTGACAGGACCGAAGTGACTTAGCAGCAGCAGCAGTGCTGTGACAGGCATCAGTTAATTAAAAGAAAAGTATGGTAGTAACTAGTTACTTCTTATCAGTTCTGAAATCCTTGCTTATTGTGTGGATAACAAACCTTTTTGTATGCATAGTCGAGCACTGACTGTGTGGTCCACCAGAGTGAATTGAGAGTTTGTATATCCCACGGTACTGGATGTGTCTGAGCTTCAGAACCACACTTCCAAAGTCCTGTGATCTGGCGGGAAGATTATACCTGAATCGTAGATGAATATTGGACCTAAGGGTTTGGGGTTGGAGTGGGAGAGGGGATCCTAAATTATCTTTAGTTGCTTACAGTCATTTCTATGATCTTGTCCACTTTAATTGCAAACTGATCTAAATCTTTTCTGTAGGAAATTTTGGGAGCGGTTTATTGCCCTGTGTCATGAAAACAGTAGCCTGCATGGAATCACTTTTGAACAGATCAAAGCTCAGCTAGAGGCTTTAGAACTAAAGAAGACATACGTGTTGAATCCACTGGCACCTGAATTTATACCCCGGGCTCTAAGAGTACAGCACACGGGAAGCACCAACAAACCGCAGCAATCACCCCCCAAGGTAAAGCCTGTTAGTAAAATCGAAGAGGTTAAAGCAAGAGAACACACTGAGGTGTCAGAGCTGTTTTGGGCCTCAGGTTACTTCAGGTATTGGGGTTGACAACCAGCAGTTTCTGCAAGGAGCTTGTCTAGTGTGGGCATGTAAGTGAAAATACGGTGTGTTGATCAGCCATGCTACTTGATGGCATTATCATCCTCAAAACGTTTTCAAGGACCTGACTGGGTCCTTTGTTTAATATAATCTCCCAGTCGTCTCTACTGATAGACATACTTCAGCAAGACATGAATAAAGCAAAGCAGCTTAAAAGACTGTCACACGTATTAAAACCATGCTCTTACAGCATTTTTTTTTTTACAAGGAATGATATAACAATATTTGTATAAAGAAAATAGTTCTCATCTCTTATTGATGATCGGCTAGTTTCAAGTGGAATTTGACACAGTGAGAAAATTGGCCAACTTCCTGAAGATAACTTGAATTGTTTGCTGTTAAGAATTTGTTGTAAGAAACAGTCCAGGCATTGGGATTGGATGTCGGGGAATCTGGGCCATTTCTACTTTTGAACTATAGTTACTTTGGGCAGAAACAGCTGTTTATTTGCTAGATTGCCTAAAAAAAAAGAAATGGTTGCACTTACCATCTAGAAAAGAAAGCTATGAGAGTGGTCTGTTTAGTATTTATTCTGGTTTTGGGGGGTATATTTATAGTCATCAGCATGATATTAAACTTACTGACGTGAATTGAGAGAGTATGCCAGTTTGGGGCTTCATTTTAAAAATGTAAAACATAAGGTGTAAGAAGTAATTATTGGTTTAATATCTTGAACCTTTTAGCTGAGTAGGTATTCAACTGAGATGAGAACTGATTTTCGCGTGTTAATATACTGTTGTCTGAGTTTAATAGAAATGGACCTGATGTGCAGTAATGCTTCAGTGATTTGGGATTGCTAGGAGATTAAGTGTTTTGCATAACTGAATCCTCTAGATTTCTAAAGTTTAAACTATGAACAGACTATCAACTTATTTATCAAATAGCTAAGTTTCTTCTATGTGACAGCCATTACAGTGTGTGCTAGAGAAGCAAATTAGCTCCAGACTTGTTGTGGTAGAAGTTGGAGGGATGATGGTCAGAGGAAGTACATTCCACAAGTGTGGAAGTTTAGGGTAGTTTCCGCTATGGAGATATTGCTTAGGAGAGCACCGAGTGAATGAAGTGAGGGCAAGAGTGGGGAGATGTGTCAGAAACTTAGAGTAGAAGCTCCCTTGGGGGCAGACGTTTTTTCCTGTATTAGTTTCAGCTCCAGCCTCTGTGCCCAGAACATCATCTGGCTTATCATAGGTGCTTAGAAGATGAGTGAGTGATGCCCAATAAGGAGCTCAGACAAAAAGCAAGAGGCATGAGAGAGAGTGAGCTCTCAGGGAGCAGCAAGTAGCTTAAAGCGTGTAAAGAGTGGAAACCCAGTTAGAAACTCTTAAACTTTATTGTTTTTTATTTAAAATGTTGCAAAGACATTATACCTTTTGCACATTCTTAAAATACCATAACTACAATAAACTTTTAATTGACCAATGTTAACATTAATCAATGTATGATAGATGTAACTATATTTAAGCCATTATACTAGATGTGTACTGACCCTAAACAAGATCCTGAAGTTTGCTTTTGTTTTTATCTTAAAGGTAAAGAAAATATGTATTGAATCCACTTGCTTTTCTAAAACTATAAGCTCCCTGAAGCCAAAAATCCTAGTCTCTGTACTCTTTATGGCAAGTAGCGCCTAGCCCCTCTCTGCTCGGAGTGGGTGCTCAGTAAGGATCTGATAACTAAATAAAGATTGTCATGCATCCAGGAGAGTGCCATGTGGCTTTCTTCTTTCAACAGGAAGATTGTGTAATTAAAGGCCACAGTAGCTGTTTTCCGAGTTTTTTCTTTTTAACGTTTTAGGAAATTTTCTTCATTGATCCAGTGGATATCATTTCTTATTTTACTGTCACTAACACAGTGGTTCACTAAATTGTTTATATAACTGGCTATTTAAAGTTATTATTTGTTCATATGTAATAATAGTGACTTTAGATAACTAAGGTATAGTGAGTCAAAGGTTATTTTTGTCATCCTCTCTCCCTTCACTCCCCAGTACTTTATTTTATTTCTATTAAATTATTTTGAGGATTGAATTTGTACTGGAATCATTATTTTAAATCTAGCTTTCTATTGTAGAAAATTTCAAATATATACATAAATAGAATAGTATAAGGAAGTCCGTATCATTTGGCTTCATTTAACTATCAATTTATCTTTAATTTTGTTTCACCTACAGCCCACTTCTCTCACTCCACCACCACCACATATACACATTAGAGAATTTTGAAACAAATTTTGGATAATTTATTTCATATGCTAGACTTTTGATGAAGAGGAATTTACTTCACTGTAATAAAAATGCTATTTCTGAAAACATGACATTAAGACATGTCATTCCCCGCTCCCCCCACCAAGTTTCCTTAATGTTTAACTTTTAATACAATTCTTTTCGTAAGAAATGTTAAAGCTTAGTGTTGTTAATGTTGGGCTAAGACTTAAAATCACAGCAAGGTTTAATGTAGATACAGTCATCCAGGGGTGGGTGATGCTTGAACATGCTCTGGGACCTGCTTCCTCAGGACCGTCTTTGGCAGGAAAGCATGCCCCCAGCTGTTTATCAATCAAGTTGCTTTTTTCTCCTCACTGAGATGTCGGTCCTGTGGTTTAGTGAAGGTGCAAAATATTTCGGGGGAAGGCAATGGCACCCCACCCCAATACTCTTGCCTGGAAAATCCCATGGATGGAGGAGCCTGGCAGGCTCCAGTCCGTGGGGTCGCTAAGAGTCGGACACGACTGAGCGACTTCACTTTCACTTTTCACTTTCATGCATTGGAGAAGGAAATGGCAACCCACTCCAGTGTTCTTGCCTGGAGAATCCCAGGGACGGAGCCTAGTGGGCTGCCGTCTATGGGGTCGTACAGAGTCGGACACGACTGAAGCGACTTAGCAGCAGCAGCAAAATATTTCAGACATGAGGAGCAGCAGGTAGTCCTAGCTAAGCTTTCATTGCCTCACTGTCTCCAGGCATCATGTATTTATTGGAAAGCATCTGTTTCACGGGTGCCTACAGAGTGCGTATAGAGGACTTGATTTGCCTGTCTTCGGTCTGCTTACTCCTAGGCTCCATGCTGGAGCAGTGTTGAGAAGCTGCTAAAATGGAAAGGGTTCATTTGTACCTCTCTGAAAGGTATTCAGAGGGTAGATAGTATTCAGAAATGGATCTTTTGAGCAGACTGTAGCCTTGTTTTCTGGATTGTAGTTTGTGGGTCATTCCTCACTGTCTCTAGCTACTTGTGTTGTGTCTTAGTCTTACATTAGCCTCTACCTTTCATTTTTCACTTTCATGCATTGGAGAAGGAAATGGCAACCCACTCCAGTGTTCTTGCCTGGAGAATCCCAGGGACGGTGGAGCCTGGTGGGTTGCCGTCTATGGGGTCACACAGAGTCAGACACGACTGAAGTGACTTAGCAGTAGCAGCAGTAGCCAGGGTGGACATGTCGTGGGCCCTCACATACATTTGTTGAATGAATAAATGGAAAGTGAGGAAAGAATGAGTGAATGAAAAATAATTAATTGAATGAATAAACGGTGGAGTTAAAAAAAATCCTCAAAAAATAGATGATATGAACTGCATTTACTTATGATCTTTCTACCAAAGGTATGTGTACTTTCTGAGATTTATTCACAAAAGTTTGGAATTATCATCATAGAATGACTTTTACAGTTAGTCCGAGCTTACTGCTGCATTATTATTTTGTTCATATGCTACCAAACAGTGTGTATTTTGCATAGACCACACACACTTACTGCCCTGCCACTGCACACTAGGTCTAAATACGCTGGACGAGTTTTCCAGCACTGAACCCCATTGAACTGCGGTGAACCATACCGGTGCTGGTTGCGCTTGAAGATAGTATACTGTCTTTTAATGTGAGAGTCCCCAGGTTGCTTTTATCCCCCATTTATTCAACAATATTCATTGGGCCAGGAGATGTTGTAGGTTCAGGGAATCATTAAGGATGTAAACAGATAAAGTCCTAGATATTTAAGTCCTTTCAGACTTTACATGCATCGTCTGTATCAACAGTCATCACAAAAACACTGAGATGTGGATGTCATCTTTCCAAGTTTCTTTTCCACTCAGGTGATCAACATAGCACCACAGTGCTGATGTGTATTATCTACTCTAGACTATTACTACTCTCTGTGTTGGTTTCCTGTTGCTGCTGTAACAAGTTAGCGTACACTGAGTGACTTGAAACAACACGCATTCACTATCTCACGTTTCTTTGAGTCAGATGTCCAGGCTGTTTTGGTTGGTTTCTTGGCTCTGCATCTCAGGAGGCCAGGATCAAGGTGTTGGTCAGCTGGGCTCTTATCTAAGGTCATGCAGGCTGTTGGCAGAATCCAGTCTTAGTGGCTATAAGGACTAGGGTTCCTGTCTCTTTGCTGGCTGTCACCTGGGAGCCATCTTTAGCCTCTGCTGACTTCTCTCCAGTTCCCCCCTGTGGCCCCGCATCTCAGGGCTGTCAGCAGTGCATGCAGCCTTCTGTCTCTTGGAATCTCTGACTTCCCCTTCTGCCACATCCCTTACTGCCTTTTCTACCACATCTCTGACTCCAGCTGGAGAGATTTCCCTTGTTTTAAGGCTCATGTGATTAGATTGGATCTACCCAGATAATCTAGGATAATCTTCCTGTATTATCTTTAGTTAGATTCTGCAGAGTCCCCTTTGCCCCATAACATGGGGCCAGGGATTGAGGTGGACATATTTCTGGAGGGCTGTTCTGCGTCCCACACTGACTACACTGCTGTGTTTTCTCCACGTGCTTCACAGTTGCCCCTGGTTAATGGGTTTACGGGCTAAGAAATCTGAACAGTTTGTTAATCTCTTGGACCAATCTTATCTCTGTGCTACTGGCTCTCCTTTCTTCTGCTGAGCGTCTGCCTGCGGCTGCTCCTATTGTCACTTCTAACTGCCTGTGCTTCTCGTCTTCCCGCTGTGCTGCCGTCCTTGCCGTACGCTCCTTCTCACTTCCTCTCCTTCTGCCTGCTTTTCTTTTCACTTTCTCTTCCTCAGAAGCTCGTTTTTTGTTTTGTTTTGTTTTGTTTTTAATAGCTAATGACAGTTACTGTGAACCTTCTCTGGTTAATGAACCAACTATGATTCTTCCTGAACTGTGTTTTTTTTTTTTTTTTTTTAACTTTTTAAGAGTTAGAGCTTAGCTGCCCTTGCGTACCCGTCTCTAACCAGCTGGATGATCTGGGTATTTAAAGTGCTAACTGATACGGAGATAAATGAGGCATCACTGACCTTTGCTCTAGTCAAGAATGAACTTTTCTTCTTTCTGTAGACATTACCCCTACTTGAGTTTTCAGGTGTAATATACAAAATAAAAAATTGATGTAGCTGAAGGGTGAGTTGTATAGTGTGCTTACTTGTGCTGTACAGTGTGGCTTAGTGTGTTCAATTCAGCCCATGAAAAGAGAAAAAAAAAGTTTTAAAGTCTAGACATGCACAGCCATTGTTTCTTCAAATGTTATTTCTGCCCCAGAGTCATCATTTTTAATGCCACTGTATGAATCTGCCATTGCTTATTTTAATAAATTTTCTGTCGATGGACATTTAGATTCCTACAAGTGCGATTACTGTGTTAAAGTGTATGTACATTGCTGATGCTTTTGACATGCACTGCCACATTACATTCTAGAAAATTTGTACATTATCTTAAGCAGATTATGACACTATGTATTTTCCTGTTCACTCAGTAAATTTTACAGTGTAAGACCACCATGAATCATACTCAAAATATCTTACACCCAAAGCATGTTTACATTCATGTCATTATTTTAAAGGTTCTTATCCTCAAGAGTTGAAGACTGATATGTTTCCCTTGAAAAGAGCTTTTACATCCTCATCTAATTCATAAAGAATTGATAGAGAAGCTGCAAAGGAATAGAATCTATGTATCAGTCATATTGGTGCATATTTCTTTTAACATAAAAATTCATTTAAAAAGAAAAAAAGAATTCTAAGTTCCCTTAATTTGAAGTTGAGGGAACTTGAGGCCAGCACCATGACTTAGTGTTTAAAACAGAAACTCAGCTCAGAGGCGTCTAATGGGTGTTAGTTACAGACTCACAATCTTTGAATTTTAATTGTTGTTCTATACATTTCTTTTGCATGGGACTAGGAAAATGGTTACTGTTCTTTCATATTAGGTATATTTAAATTATTATACATTTGTGTTTTTCTGTAAAGGGGAAAAGCCTCCATCATACCCAGAATGATCATTTCCAGAATGATGGAATTGGTAAGTGGAAGAATTAGTCCTATGGAAACTTGTTTTTGTGATGTAAGACATTTATCCCAAATTTCATGGGGAGAGGGACACACAGACACTTTGGAACTCAGCCAACTTTTATTTAACACAACTGTTCTTGTGAATGCTTTGATATGTCATATCTGTCAAGGGGTGGGTTTTATGGGCACCAAGGTACATACTATAGAAGTTGTGAGGATGAACATTTAAGCCTCCTGTGTAGTATAAGGTTTTGATATAATATCGATATATCATTGATATCTTACAAATGTTTGTTTATACATTTTAAGATAAAGTTTATTTGATTCAAAATGTTGCAGAATTATCAAAGAAAAAGCACAAAAAATTTAAAAAAAAATTCAGAATTATGCTTTTAAAACAATAATTGCTTAACCATTTGGTACATGACTGTGTAACAGTTGCAGGTCAGAACTTTATTCTGAAGAATTGTGTATGTTTTCTACTCTTAGAAGAATGTTTACTGTATATGCATGTTTATGTGTTGTATGTATGGTTGTCTCTCTTGAAAGACATGTCTCCAGCTCCTTGCAAGACATTTAAAATAATACTAGTTTATAAAAGGGCTTCCCTGATAGATCAGTTGGTAAAGAATCTGCCTGCAATGCAGGAGACCCCGGTTGGATTCCTGGGTCTGGAAGATCTGCTGGAGAAGGGATAGGCTATCCACTTCAGTATTCTTGGGCTTCCCTTGTGGGGAAGTTTATAAAAGAAATACATTATACCTCTCAAGTCAAATAATTTCAGTGAATGTGGTAAAATGATTATGTTTTTTTTAATATGCTTTACTCTTCCACACTGATAACTCTTTGATTATAAGATACCTTATGGCAAACCTAGGAAATGTATTTTGCTGTGGGATGACTTTAATTATTTTTGTCTATGTCAATATGTAGAGCTATTATGTCCTTTTTCTATTTGTTTTTCAGTTCAGCCCAATCCCTCTGTGCTTATTGGCAATCCTATCAGAGCATATACTCCTCCACCTCCTCTTGGACCTCACCCAAATTTGGGGAAATCTCCAAGTCCTGTTCAAAGAATTGATCCTCACACTGGGACGAGTATTCTTTATGTACCTGCTGTCTATGGAGGGAATGTCGTTATGTCCGTGCCTTTACCTGTAAGTAGCTGTTTTTAAGATACTCTCTATTGAATGAGATAAAATAGGCTTCACTAAATTACTACCCAAATAGTGTTCTACCAGTCTCTTTTTTCAGCTTTTCAATGCCTGTAAGCTTCTTTAAAAGCAGCTCTTATGACCCAAAAAATGTGAATTGTTGCTTACAGTTTGTTACTGGATTGTCAGTGGCTGTCAAGAAATCTATAGATTGGATGTTTTGATTGAGAAGCCTTTGTATTGTTTTAAATATTTTTACTGGGAAAAGTTGGGCTAAAAGTTAACAGAGCTAGTAAATTGGACTCTTGTTTTGTAAAGTGATGTTTTTATTTTATCTTTTGCCTTTTCATTCTTATATAATTTACTAACGCTTCCTAAGAAGAAGACAGAAAGGCATAGAGTAGTCTAGCTCCCTTGGATCTAAACATATCTGAGGAATTCCACACCTTCCTTGCAAAATCCTGCCTGTACTTAAAAACATTATTAAGTCATTTCTAAGACTGCCTAGATTTTTAGAGGGCTTCCAACTTATGTAAAACTCATTTTTATTTTCTTTAAGATTTTTTAATATTTTGGTAAGTGAAAAATGTACTGTTAAACAAATATTTCCAAATTCAGGAATTTTTAGCCTAGAAAATATTTTTTTCATTTAAGACAAGTGCTATAATTTCAGATGGAGGTGATCATTGTCAAGGATCTTGGACACCCCTGTCCACACTCCCAAAATGCAAAAATGCATAGCTGCTGGCATTTTTCAGCCGTATTGGTCATGATAGTTCACAATCACGGCAGCCAGGGAGGATAACTGTCAATAAGAAGTATCTCATTTATGTCGACTCCCCATAGACTTTGAATTTTAGCTGAGTTATTTCTTCCCAGACAGCCTGGCAACATTATACATCATCTGCTTTAAATAGTAAGTCGCTTAGGATCTAGATTTCATTTCGCTAGGTCACAGAGGCTTTTATTATATAAGATTTCTAAGAGTCGGCATTTAACAGTTATATTCAAATAATAGAGATGGTAGCTCAGATGTCATGGTATTTATTCCTTTTATGTTAGTTAATATGCAGCAATTACATATTTAGACACACCTAAAGAAATTTTCTGTTTCTGTAGTTTAATCAGAAGCATTAGTTAAATTAGTGATCTGTTTGAATTTTGCTGACAGTAAATGAACTTTAAATGATTTGGTTAGTCATATAAAAGAGTAGTAATACATTTTTTTTTAGTTGAGACTCTTTAGACTGAATTCTTTCTTAAATTTTTTCCCTGTTCTTTTATTCAAGTTTATTAAACCATATATCTATACAGTTCTGACTTTAAAAGGCAATTTTCATGGTAATCTGTTACATATGTACATTCATATTGAAAGAAAATGATGCAAGTCTATAAAATGATTTGATGCCTCAAAAAATAATTGTTAATACCTATTTTAAGTCCTTGATCCTAACCTAGTGTGTACAGGAAATGATCAATTTTCCCTTCCACACTAAAGATTCAAAGAGCTAGTTGAGGTACAACCATCACTGTACCAGTCGTTGCTACCAGCATTCGTTTTGTAGTTATTCAGTTTGGTAGAATTAACATCTCTGTGTGTTTGCTCTTTCCTAATTAATAGCACTGTAACAGTTTGACTGCCAAAATACCCTTACAGCAATTATTTTATTTCTTGGGATAACCTAGGTGCCATGGACAGGATACCAGGGCAGGTTTGCGGTTGATCCTCGAATCATTACACACCAGGCAGCAGTGGCCTACAACATGAGCCTCTTACAGACACATGGGCGTGGGTCTCCTATTCCTTATGGCCTTGGGCACCACCCACCTGTCAGCGTAGGGCAGCCACAGAGTCAGCATCAGGAGAAGGATCAACATGAGCAAAGTCGAAACGGTGAGCTGCTTCGTTGTTCTCATGCTCATAAGTTGATGACATGCCAAGTGGTATCACCGTGTAAAGTTCCTCTAGCAGGATGATTGTTAACTTGTTCATAGAAGACCTCTTTGAGAAGGAATCCGATGTAAAGACCCTGGGTCCTCTCTCCCGAAGACACAGATATGTGCACAGATATATATAATTTGCGTGCAGCCTGTCACGATTGATATTATCCATTTTATGAAAAAAATGTTAGTATTTAGATTATTTTAAATGATAATCATTTAAAACTGAGACAGCAAGCCCTCTCCTGTTAAACGTTTTTGTTGATGCAAAATATTTTTGTAGCATACTAAACATGAATGACTCGGAAAAGGCAGTGGCACCCCACTCCAGTACTCTTGCCTGGAAAATCCCATGGATGGAGGAGCCTGGAAGGCTGAAGTCCATGGGGTCACTGAGGGTCAGACACAACTGAGCGACTTCACTTTCACTTTTCACTTTCATGCATGGAGAAGGAAATGGCAACCCATTCCAGTATTCTTGCCTGGAGAATCCCAGGGATGGGGGAGCTTGGTGGGCTTCCGTATATGGCGTTGCACAGAGTCGGACACAACTGAAGCAACTTAGTAGCAAACATGAGTGACTACTCTGGCAATAATTGATTTACAGTAGTTATTTCTTGTATAAATCCTAGTCTCTTGTCTACTAGAATTTATAAATAAGGAAAAATTACCCTCTATATTTTTTAAAGTCTAGTTTATTGGGGTATAATTTATACATGGTAAAATTCAGCCTTTTAAAATGTAGTTTGATGTGTTTTGACACATATATAGAGGTGTTCACCACCACCAGTATTGAGATTCAGAGTTTTTACATTACCCTAGAGACACCCTCTTACTCCTTTGCAGTCACTCTCCTCCTTCAGCCCCAGCCCTGGGCGACTGCGCCTCTGACTTCTGTCCCTGTACTTTTGTCTTTAGTCTGTCATGTAAATTAAATCATGGTGTCTGGGCTCATTCACTTGCTTAATTTAAACTTTTGAGGCTAATTTGTGTTGTCTGTATCAGTTGTTTGTTCCTTTCTGCTATTGATTAGTAGTCCCTTGTATGGATGAACTATACTGTCCTTATCAATTAATTGTTTTTATCTGTCCTTAATTATTTATGATTTTTGGCTGTCATGAGTAAAGCTGCTATGAAAATGTGTCGAACATATTTTCATTTCTCTTGGGTAAATACCCAGCATTGAACTGTTACGTTGGCACTTTTGTTAACTTTGTAAGAAACTGCCATACTGTTTTCCAAAGTGACCAAAACCATTTTTAATTTCTACTATGTGTGAGACTTCTGGTTGCTCCTTAGTTCTCCTTAGTTCTTAGTGGCATCAGCTTTTTAAATTTTACCCTTGCTCACGGATATCTGATAGTATCCAATTACTGTATTGTTTTTCATGTTCCTGGTGACCAGTGATGTTGAGTATCTTTTTGTTGGGTTTATTTGTTATGGATACATCTTTGGATGCAGTGTCTATTCATATCTTTTGTCTACTTTTTTATTGGCTTGTCTTACTAACTTATAAGAATTCTTTATACATTCTGGATAAAAATCTTTAATTAGATGTGCATTTTGAAAATATTTTCTCCTAGATTGTTTCTTGCCTTTTAATTTTCTTAACAGTATCTTTCAAAGAATAGAAGTTTCCATTTTTGATAAAGTCCAGTTTATTCATTTTTTTTTCTTCTATGTGCCATGTTTTTGGCATTATGTCTGAAATTTTTTTGCCTTCTGTGTTTTTTTCTAGAAGTTTAATAGTTTCAGCTGCTATTAGGGTCTACTTTGAGTTAATTTTTATATATGGTATGAGGTAAGAATTGAAAATTTTCTTTATGATCATTTTGTTTTGCATATATGTATCCTCAGTCGTTCTAACACCATTTTTTAATTTTTATTTATTTTTAAAAAATTAATTTATTTTAATTGGGGGCTAATTACTTTACAGTATTGTAGTGGTTTTTGCCATACATTAACATGAGTCAGCCATGGATGTACATGTGTTCCCCATCCTGAACCCCCCTCCCATCTCCCTCTCCATCCCATCCCTCAGGGTCATCCCAGTGCACCAGCCCTGAGCACCCTGTCTCATGTGTTGAACCTGGACTGGCGATCTGTTTTACATATGGTAATATACATGCTTCAATGCTATTCTCTCAAGTCATCCCACCCTCGCCCTCTCCCACAGAGTCCAACAGTCTGTTCTTTACATCTGTGTCTCTTTTACTGTCTTGCGTATAGGGTCATTGTTACCATCTTTCTAAATTCCATATATATGCCTTAATATACTGTATTGGTGTTTTTCTTTCTGGCTTACTTCACTCTGTATAACAGGCTCCAGTTTCATCCACCTCATTAGAACTGATTCAAATGCATTCTTTTTAATAACTGCATAAATACTCCATTGTGTATATGTACCACAGCTTTCTTATCCATTCATCTGCTGATGGACATCTAGGTTGCTTCCATGTCCTGGCTATTGTAAACAGCTAACACCATTTTTTGAAAGCAGCCTCCTTTCCTCCGTTAAAATCACCTGGTGCCTTTGTTAAAATCATTTTACCACATGTGTGAAGGCTGTGTTGTCTTCTGCTGGTGCATGTGCTTATTTTTGCCAAATATGTTCCTCTTGAGTGCTATAGCTTTATGAAAGTCTTGAAATCAGGTAGTGTGAGTCCTCCAACTTTATTCTTCTTTTTCAGAAGAATCTATTCCAGGTCCTTTGCATTTTTACCTACATTTTAGAATCCGCTTATCAGTTTCTACTAGAAAGCCTGCTGGGATTAGAATTGGTTGAATCTGTGGGTCAGTTTTGGGGGAGAACTGACATCTTAATATTTAATTTTCTGATATATGAACAGAGTGTCTCTCTCTTCTTTAAGATCCTTACTTTCTGCCTTAAAAAACGTTTTTGTTCAAACTACAAATCTTGCACGTATTTTGTTAAGGTGAAGGCCTGGATTGATGCAGGTATCTCCCCAGTAGTGCATCCTGCAGAATCCCAGTGTTACATTTTTATTTCATTCAGTCCAGTACACTTTATGATTTCTCTTAAAATTAGATCCATGGATTATTTACAAAGGTGAATTTAGGTGAGTTATTAGAGATTTTCTAAGTATTTTTCTGTTACTGCTTTCTAGTTTTAATTCAGTTGTGATACGGGAACACACTTTGCATGACCTGAATCCTTTTGAACTTATTGAGATTTGTTTTACAGCTCAGGATGTGGTCTGTCTTTCTAATGCTCCATGCACATTGGATAAGAGTGGAGCACTGCAGTGCTGCAGGTCAGGTTGCTTAATAGGACTGTTTTGTCTTTGCTGATTTTCTGTCTACCTGTTAAAAAATGGATATTGAGAGAGGAATATTGAATTCTCCAAATATTTTACCTTTGGTGTTTATCTATTTTTCCTTTGACTTTTGCTTGATGATTTTTGAAGTTTCTGATGTTAGGTACATAAACATTTAGAATTATATACTCTTGGACATGTGTTTGAGCAAACTCAGGGAGATAGTGAAGGACAGGCAAGCCTGGCATGCCACAGTTCATGGCGTCGCAAAGAGTCAGACACAACTTAGCGACTGAACAACAACAACTCTTGATTAATTAACTCATTTTTCATTATGAAATGGACTTCTTTATCTCTGATAATATTCTTTGCTCTGTGCTCTACTTTGCTGAACATCAGTGCAGACACTTCAGCTTTCTTTTGGCAAGTGATAGCACAGTATTTCGGAGAAGGCAGTGGCACCCCACTCCAGTACTCTTGCCTGGAAAATCCCATGGGCGGAGGAGCCTGGTAGGCTGCCGTCCATGGGGTCTCGAAGAGTCGGACACGACTGAGTGACTTCACTTTCACTTTTCACTTTCACGCATTGGAGAAGGAAATGGCAACCCACTCCAGTGTTCTTGCCTAGAGAAACCCAGGGATGGGGGAGCCTGGTGGGCTGCCGTCTATGGGGTCACAGAGAGTTGGACGCGACTGAAGTGACTTAGCAGCAGCAGCAGCTGCACAGTATTTGTTTTAACTTCTGTTTTTAATCTGTTTGTGTCTTTATACTTAAAGGGTATTTCTTTTAGTTTACAAAAAATCTAATGTGACAATCTCTGTCGTTTAGTTGGCAGATCTAGAACATTTATACTTGATATGATTATTGATAGAGTTATTTTATCATCTTCCTTTCTGTTTTAAATTTGTCCAATCTGGTTTTGTTCCCTTTTTCCTTTGATTCTGCCTTCTTTTGAATTACTTGCATATGTTTTATGTTTCCATTTTATCTCCTTTGTTGGATTTTTAGCTTTACCTCTTTTTATTATTTTAGTATTTGCTTTAAGGTTAATAGCATTCATCTTTAATTTAACACAGTTTACTTTCCATTTTATGTTTTATCACTTCAGGTATAACAAAAGAACATTACAATATTTCAGTTTTTCCTTTTCTGGCCTTTAAGTATTGTTTTCATACATTTTACTTTTACATACGTTACAAGCCCCAAACATTGTTATTAGTTTCATTGAAATAGCCAAGTATCTTTTTAAAGTGTTTTAAATAATAAGAGAAATAATCTTTTGTATCTCCATGTAGTTAGTATTTCTGATAATCTTGATATTCATGTTTCTATTTGAATAAGTTTTCTTCTGCCTGAAGGACTTCTTTTAACACTCCTTGTACTTCAAGCCTGCTGCTGCTAAGTCACTTCAGTCGTGTCCGACTCTGTGTGACCCCATAGACTACGTCAGCCCACCAGGCTCTCCTGCCCCTGGGATTCTCCAGGCAAGAAAACTGGAGTGGGTTGCCATTTCCTTCTCCAGTGCATGAAAGCGAAAAAGTGAAAGTGAAGTCACTCAGTCGTGTCCGACTCTCAGCAACCCCATGGACTGCAGCCCACCAGGCTCCTCCATCCATGGGATCCTCCAGGCAAGAGTACTGGAGTGGGGTGCCATTGCCTTCTCCGGTACTTCAAGCCTGTTGGTGATGAATTCTTTCAGCATTTATATGTCTGAAAATGTTTTTATTTCACTATCATTTTTGAAAGATTTTTCGAGGGTAGAGAATCTTGGTTGATAGTTTTTATCTTTTCCTTTTCTTGCTTACATTGTTTCCAGTGAGAAATCTGATGTCATCTTTATCTTTGTTTTTCTGTATATAACATGTCTTTTTTTCTCTAACTGCTTTTAAGAGTTTCTTTTTATACTAGTTTTAGTAATTTGATTAGGATAATATTCCTTGGAGTAGTTTTATTCATGCTTCTTGGGTTTGGGGTTTGTTGAGCTTCTTGGCTATGTGGGTTTACAGTTTTCATCAAATTTGGAAAGCTTTGACTTCTGTTTCATTAGAATTTGTTTCTGTCTTACCTCTTTTTCTCTTCTGGAATTTCAGCTACCCATTTATTCATTTCAGTTCAGTTCAGTCAATCAGTCGTGTCTGACTCTTTGCGACCCCATAGACTGCAGCATGCCAGGCCTCCCTGTCCATCATCAATTTCCGGAGTTTACTCCAACTCATGTCCATTGAGTTGGTGATGCCATCCAACCATCTCATCCTCTGTCATCCCCTTCTTCTCCCTCCTTCAGTCAGTCCCAGTATCAGGATTTTCAAATGAGTCAGCTCTTCGTATGAGGTGGCCAAAGTATTGGCGTTTCAGCTTCAGCATCAATCAGTCCTTCCAATGAACACCCAGGAGTGATTGCCTTTAGGATTGACTGGTTGGAACTCCTTGCAGTCCAGGGGACTCTCAAGAGTCTTCTCCAACACCACAGTTCCAAAGAATCAATTCTTCGGCGCTCAGCTTTCCTTATAGTCCAGCTCTCATATCCATACATGACTACAAGAAAAACCATTAACTTTGACTAGACAGACCTTTGTCAGCAAATAATACCTCTGCTTTTTATTATGCTGTCTAGGTTGGTCATAACTTTTCTTCCAAGGAGCAAGCATCTTTTAATTTCGTGGCTGCAATCACCATCTGCAGTGATTTTGGAGCCCCCCCCCCCCAAAAAAAAAAAAAAAGTATCCAGTCTGTCACTGTTTCCATTGTTTCCTCATCTATTTGCGATGAAGTGATGGGACCAGATGCCATGATCTTACTTTTCTGAATGTTGAGTTTTAAGCCAACTTTTTGACTCTCCTTTTTCACTTTCATCAAGAGGCTGTTTAATTCTTCTTTGCCTTCTGCCATAAGGGTGGTATCATCTGCATATCTGAGGTTATTGATATTTGTCCTAGCAATCTTGATTCCTGCTTTTGCTTCATCCAGTCCAGCATTTCTCATGATGTATTCTGCATGTAAGTTAAATAAGCAGGGTGACAATATACAGCCTTGACGTACTCCTTTCCTGATTTGGAACCAGTCCGTTGTTTCATGCCCAGTTCTGTTGCTTCTTGACCTGCATACACACTTCAAAGGAGGCGAGTCAGGTGGTCTGGTAATCGCATCTCCTAAAGAATTTTCTACAGTTTGTTGTGATCCACACAGTTAAAGGCTTTGGCATAGTCAATAAAGCAGAAGTCGATGTTTTTCTGGAACTCTCTTGGTTTTTTGATGATCCAGCGGATATTGGCAATTTGATCTCTGGTTTCTCTGCCTTTTCTAAATCCAGCTTGAACATCTGGAAGTTCACGGTCATTTTGAGCATTACTTTGCTAGTGTGTGAGATGAGTGCAATTGTGAGGTAGTTTGAGCATTCTTTGACAATTCCTTTCTTTGGGATTGGAATGAAAACTGACCTTTTCCAGTCCAGTGGCCACTGCTGAGTTTTCCAAATTTGCTGGCATATTGAGTACAGCACTTTCGCAGCATCATCTTCTAGGACTTGAAATCGCTCAACTGGAGTTCCATCACCTCCACTAGCTTTGTTCTTAGTGATGCTTCCTAAGGCCCACTTGACTTCTCATTCCAGGATGTCTGGCTCTAGGTGAGTGACCACACCATTGTGATTATCTGGGTTTTTTTGTATAGTTCTTCTGTGTATTCTTGACACCTCATCTTAATATCTTCTGCTTCTGTTAGGTCCATACCATTTTTGTCCTTTATTGAGCCCATCTTTGCATGAAATATTCCCTTGGTGTCCCTGATTTTCTTGAAGAGATCACTAGTCTTTCCCATTCTATTGTTTTCCTCTATTTCTTTGCATTCATCTCTGAGGAAGGCTTTCTTATCTCTCCTTGCTATTCTTTGAAACTCTGCATTCAAATGGGTATATCTTTCCTTTTCTTCTTTGCTTTTCACATCTCTTCTTTTCACAGCTATTTGTAAGGCCTCCTCAGACAACCATTTTGCCTTTTTGCATTTCTTTTTCTTGGGGATGGTCTTGATCCCTGCCCCCTGTACAATGTCATGAACCTTCATCCATAGTTCTTCAAGCACTCTGTCAGATCTAATCCCTTGAATCTGTTTATCACTTCCACTGTATAATCATAAGGGATTTGATTTGGAATTGTCTAGTGGTTTTCCCTACTTTCTTCAATTTAAGCCTGAATTTGGCAATAAGGAGTTCATGATCTGAGCCACAGTCAGCTCCCGGTCTTGCTTTTGCTGACTGTATAGAGCTTCTCCATCTTTGGCTGCAAAGAATATAATCAGTCTGATTTTGATATTGACCATCTGGTGATGTCCATGTATGAAGTCTTCTCCTGTGTTTGTTGGAAGAGGGTATTTGCTATGACCAGTGCATTCTCTTGGCAAAACTCTATTAACCTTTACCCTGCTTCATTCTGTA
The DNA here is from genome assembly GCA_935064755.1 of Tragelaphus eurycerus. Lineage (NCBI taxonomy): Eukaryota > Metazoa > Chordata > Mammalia > Artiodactyla > Bovidae > Tragelaphus > Tragelaphus eurycerus. The sequence continues at coordinate 629,196 of CAKXYN010000264.1, read as the reverse complement.
CTCCAAGGCCAAATTTGCCTGTTACTCCAGGTATTTCTTGGAGAAGGAAATGGCAACCCACTCCAGTGTTCTTGCCTGGAAAATCCCAGGGATGGCAGAGCCTAGTGGGCTGCCATCTATGGGGTCGCGCAGAGTCGGACATGACTGAAGTGACTTAGCAGCAGCAGCCAGGTATTTCTTAACTTCCTAATTTTGCATTCCAATCACCTATAATGAAAAGGACATCTTTTTTGGGTTTTAGTTCTAGAAGGTCTTATAGGTCTTCATAGAACCGTTCAGCTTCTTCAACATTACTGGTCGGGGCATAGATTTATTAGGCTTCTCGAAGGACTGATGTTGAAGCTAAAACTCCAGTACTTTGGCCACCTGATGCGAAGAGCTGACTCATTTGAAAAGACCCTGGTGCTGGGAAAGATTCAAAGCGGGAGGAAAAGAGGACGACAGAGGATAAGATGGTTGGATGGCATCACTGACTGAATGGACATGAGTTTGGGTAAACTCCGGGAGTTGGTGATGGACAGGGAGGCCTGGCGTGCTGTGTGCGGTTCATGGGGTCGCAAAGAGCAGACACGACTGAGCGACTGAACTGAACTGAACTAAAATTTTCCCACAGTTCATGTGGGATGGTCTTGATCCCTGCCCCCTGTACAATATCATGAACCTCCGTCCATAGTTCTTCAAACACTCTGTCAGATCTAATCCCTTGAATCTGTTTATCACTTCCACTGTGATAATGCCCTTTTCATTTTTAAAAAAATTCTTTTTTTCTTTTTGTGTTTCATTAAGAATTGTTTCTACTGCTAATGCCTTCAGTTTCACTGTACTTCTTCTGCAGTGTCTAATCTGCTCACTCCATCTGGTGTATTTTCATCTTGGGCCTTGTAGTTTTCATTTCTGAGGTTTAGTAGTAAGGCTATTTTTGTCACAGAGTTCCAGTGGCATTCTTAAAAGAATGTTTTCAAGGAAGAACTCAAATTAAGGATTCTTTCAAGAGATTTAGAATCAGATCAGTCGCTCAGTCGTGTCCGACTCTTTGCGACCCCATGAACTGCAGCACACCAGGCCTCCCTGTCCATCACCAACTCCCGGAGGTCACTCAGACTCACATCCATCGAGTCAGTGATGCCATCCAGCCATCTCATCCTCTGTCGTCCCCTTCTCCTCCTGCCCCCAATCCCTCCCAGCATCAGAGTCTTCTCCAATGAGTCAACTCTTCGCATGAGGTGGCCAAAATACTGGAGTTTCAGCTTTAGCATCATTCCTTCCAAAGAAATTCCAGGATTGATCTCCTTCAGGATGGACCAGTTGGATCTCCTTGCAGTCCAAGGGACTCTCAAGAGTCTTCTCCAACACCACAGTTCAAAAGCATCAATTCTTCGGCGCTCAGCCTTCTTTACAGTCCAGCTCTCACATCCATACATGACCACAGGAAAGACCATAGCCTTGACTAGGCAAACCTTTGTTGGCAAAGTGATGTCTCTGCTTTTGAATATGCTATCTAGGTTGGTCATAACTTTCCTTCCAAGGAGTAAGCGTCTTTTAATTTCATGGCTGCAGTCACCATCTGCAGTGATTTTGGAGCCCAGAAAAATAAAGTCTGACACTGTTTCCACTGTTTCCCCATCTATTTCCCATGTAGTGATGGGACCAGATGCCATGATCTTCGTTTTCTGAATGTTGAGCTTTAAGCCAACCTTTTCACTCTCCACTTTCACTTTCACTAAGAGGCTTTTTAGGTCCTCTTCACTTTCTGCCATAAGGATGGTGTCATCTGCATATCTGAGGTTATTGATATTTCTCCCAGCAATCTTGATTCCAACTTGTGTTTCTTCCAGTCCAGCGTTTCTCATGATGTACTCTGCATATAAGTTAAATAAACATGGTGACAATATACAGCCTTGACGTACTCCTTTTCCTATTTGGAACCAGTCTGTGAGATTTAGAATATCCACTAGTTAATTCTTATAGATTAAAAGCCTTTTACATGCATGAACTAGCGTTATTTGTCTATTATAATTGTGATTTTTTAACCTTAATATGCTTCCTTTATTATTATACACTTATATTTAGTTTGATATCTATTACTTTTGAAAATAGAACTGCATTCTTTTCAGAATATCTTTATTTAGTTTAGATTCCTTTGCGTGCATGTGTGCTACGTTGCTTCAGTCATTTCCAGCTCTTTGCAACCCCATGGACTGTACCCCAGGCTCCTCTGTGCATGGGATTCTCCAGGCAGGAATATTGGAATGGTTTGGCATGCCTTCCTCCAGGGGATCTTAGATTCCTTTACTAAATAAAATTGACAGATTATTTGGATTTTTGCTTAATTGCATTTGTAAGTGACCAAAGTATAAAGCCATACATAGGCAGGAACACCAAGGCCTTTTCTATGTCTAGTCTACAAAATTGAGGCTATAAACTCCTGGAGAATGGGCAGTTATCTTTCGGATTATTTGTTTTAAGGTTATCCCTTACTGAGTTTTGGCCTTGTCAAAGAAATTTGCTTCATTTATAAACTTTCTTTCTTGCTGAGAAATTGCAACTCCAAAATTTTAAGATCAAATCCAAAGTAGTAATAATCAATAATGGGTGAAAAAAATGTTTAAAATATCCTACTTTTTGTCTAATATTGAATAGTCATTGGAATTTGTGACATCTACTGGAGACAGTGTGTAACAGCTTTAAAATATTTCCTTAGGTAAAAGTGATACAAATAATCCTGGACCTGAAATTAATAAGATTCGAACACCAGAGAAAAAACCTACAGAAGCAAAACAGGTATGTGATTTACCTTTAGTGAATGCATTGTTCTCATGGATTTAGTTTAATTGATCATCTTAGAATCCTGGTGTTTTATAGAAAATTATCTCCCCTTTTACGTTTTGTTGTTTGATGAGGATCTAGTAGGCACATTGCACTCTCTCCCTCTGCTGTTTCTTCGCTACATTATTTTATTTATCAGAGTACTTTTCTCAAATTATGTTATTCAGTGATAGACTCAAATTTAGAGACTTCTTACGATAAAGTAGTAAGTGAAGACATAGCTATATTTGTGTCATTAAAAATTATCTCAGATTGGGAAGAGCTGTTATAGTGAAGGAAGACTTAACATTCTCAAGTCCTTCTCTCATCACGCCTGCTGTATCCATCCTTAACTCTTAACCTATTTGTTCATCTGTGTCTGTACTCATGAACCAGTTAGGGAAAAGTCAAATCATTGGTTGAATTAGTGCTACTGGAGATTCATGTTTTCTAATCTCAGGGCACCCGTGGGGCACCTCCGTGTGTCTCTTACATGTACCAGGCTCCCTTTGCCCAGTTTACTCAGCAACTCTTGTGATGACTGGGTACCTTCTGCCATTACTCTCACGATCAGAAGATGACCTCGCCTTAGAGATTAAACCCTCAGGATTTCACCCGGCTAGCTGAGAACTTTGGACTTGACACTTTTTGTCCTCAGACACCCTTACTTCTTCATCACCAGCCTCAGAGGGAGTTTCCATGAAAACTAATCTCTCCTCTTCCAGTCACTTCCCTCCTTGTGTTTCAGAAGGAAGACAGCACTCAGTAGCTTAAAAACCTTCAGTAGCTTACCACAGTTTTTGAGATTAAAAGAAAAATGTTTATATTCAGTATTGAATCATTCAGGGTCTTGTGTAATTGGGCTGTTGAAGTTTCATTTGATGTCAAGGAGGAGGAAATTAGCATGCAAGCCTAGTTATAGCTCTGTGTACACAAAACTTCTCATCCCCTCAGATCCACCGTACTTTTTCTCTTCTCTACTCTCTCGGTGTGTAAGCTGTTACCTTTATCTAGTATGTCTTTCCCTCACTGCAAAACTCCAACCTCTTGTAAAGATTCAGCTCAAGGGTCATCTTCAAGTGTCTGTGAAGTCACCTTTGATTTTCTCAGGCTGTGGGATCTCATGTCACATCGTCTTACAACACCTCTGATTTTAAGTTTACATGTTGATGTCCTCTACTGGACTCTGAGCCAGATTTTAGCAAACTTTCTGTAAGAGACCAAATAGTAAATTTTCAGACTTTGTGGGCCCTATGGCTTCTCTTGCAACTACTCACTCACCTCTGCCATCGTTGTGAGAAAACAGACACAGACAACATGTAAACGAATGAGTGTGGCTGTGTTCCAGTAAAACTTTTTGTACAAAAATATAGTGGACTGGAAATGGCCTGGGGGCCATGGTCTGCCAGCCCTCGCTCTGCACTCTTGATGGTACAGATACAGACTTATTGTGCCTTTAATCTCTCACACCAGGCACAGTGTCCTTGGTACGCCCTCAATAAGTGTTTGTTGAAGGAATGATGGCAAAAATTGACAGCCGAACTGATTATTCAAAGATGATATAGTACTTATTTTTTTTTGTTCACTTCAAAGTTGAGACAAGTTTTTTTATTTTAATGTAGATATGTTTGAGAGAAGAGATGTATAAAAGCAATAAAATCAGAAAGAAAGAACACATTTCAATTATTTATATCAGTAGTAAATAATTGGTTATCTTTCCAAGGAAGGAAGTGTTAAAAAAAAATAAAGATTGTTTTTAAAGTCAATATGCTAACAAAATAATAGTATCTCTCTTTATGACTCAGATTTAATATGCTGTTTTTTTCCGTTTCATCTTTCCTGATGTAAAGCATATTCTCTTATTTGATTGTCAGAAAGTGATTTACTAGGCACGCAGTGCTCCTGCTCCTGCTGATAAGAATGGATCATGTCCTTTAGAAGTGCTGAGGGGAGGAGAGGTGGGCAGCCACAGGACTTAGATCTTCTGCAGCTAAAAAATATTTCTCCTTTTTTTAGATTGATATGGAATCAAACCCACAGAACAGAAGTCCTGAATCACGTCCTGGCATTGTTTATCCCAATCCCAAATTTCATCGCAAAGATAATCTTACCCCAAGACACATAAACCTTCCTCTCCCTGCCCCCCATGCACAGTATGCCATCCCCGGTCGTCATTTTCATCCCCTCCCCCAGCTCCCGAGACCACCCTTCCCAATTCCGCAGCAGCACGCCTTGCTGAATCAGCAGCAGAGTAACTTGCCTGAACAGCCGAGCCCCGTGCCAGCCCAGCCCAGTCAGGTGGCCCCTCAGCTGGGCCCGCCGCCGCCTCAGCTCTCCCCTGCCTACCCAGCTGGCCCCGGCAGTGCTTTTTTCAATAACGCGGTTCCCCACCGACCACAGTCCCCGCCTGCGGAGGCTGTGGTTCCCGAGCAGCAGCCCCCACCCGTGTTGCAAGAGGGCCACAGTCCCCTGCGGGCCCTCGCACAGCCCGGCCCCATCCTGCCTTCACCTCTGAACAGCTTCCCGGACGAGAGCCCCCCGGGCCTGCCGATGGGGGAGGCTTTGGGTGAGTTCTCCTGTCACTGCAGGACGGGATAGCATCCGAGAGTGTTTACTTCAGTGACACATGCTGTACAGTATTCACTTGAATCAGAATTGAGTCACTTCTTCACATAATGCTGGCCAAAAAAATCACTTAGTGTAATAATCAGAATCTAGTTCCAAATGCTACACAGAACTAAGCATACAGTTGGTGACACATTACCTCATGCTGTAGGTGAGGGAGAATCCCCATCATTACCGTGATTTAGTTACTGGCGAAATTAGAGGTCCTGTTTTCTCCAAACTCACATGGTAGCCATGTCTCTGCGGAGAATATCTGATTGTAAAAATCCTTGAAGAAGTTAACTGGAAACCCTAAATGCTGAAAACTCAAACTTGTTACAAATATGTTTACAGATCGTATGCACGGAAGTGTGGCTCTGGAAACCCTGAGGCAGCAGCATGTGCGGCTACAGCAGTGGAGCGAGCACCACGCCTATCTCAGTCAGGGCAGCCTCCCGTACCCACACCATCACCACCCTCACCCGCACCTCCAGCACCTTCCCCAGCCGCCCATTGGATTGCATCAGCCCCCAGTGAGAGCAGACTGGAAACTCCCCAGCAGTGCCGAAGATGAAGCAGAAACAACTGACTCACGGTCAGAAACAACTGACTCACATGCATTTCAGCAGACTGAAAAGGGCCCCTGAAATGTGGCCTCCTTGCTGTTTTCTCTCTTGAATGTTGTCCTTTTAGCCTCATACTGGAATACTGTCCCAAAGAAATTGGATGCCAGCCTTCTAGGCAACTGCTACACAGTTCTGTTGATTGACTCTAAAATACAGAACACCTTTTTAGAAGTAACTTTTGTGAAAGCCTAGGCGTGGAAGGTCTGCTGTGGACCGTGCATTTATGTGGCCTCTGGCTTTGCAGTCTCTTGTGAAAGAGACATGTACCACCACTGTGGGTGTTTTTTCCATATTCAGTCATAATGCAAAGAGAACAGAATTAAATTAGAGGCTAAAAATTATAAATTTACTATCAATATATTTTTTGCACAAAATTCTACCCTCTTTTAAGTCAGATGTTTGAGTATTCAGTGCTCATTCTAAATTTGTTTTTATGGTGTGTCATTTGACTGCAGTGAAGCGTTTCCTAATCCCTTCTGAGTAAGATCCACTGTTACGGGGACCTTCTGTAACTGCCAGCTACCAAACGCATGGAAAGACAAAGACAGTTGCTTTTAGAGCCAAGGGGAAGAAAGAAATCAGATATTTGGGTATATTTAGTGTCTTCAGTTCAACTTCTGTGAGCATTGATGCTTATTTTTGAGATGAATTAATGCTAGTTCTAGTTACTATGCTTTTGTTTGTAAAAATTACACATGTAGTTGACTAAGCTCTCCTCATATTTCATCATCCTTACATAGGTTTCAAGACTTACTCAGAGAACTGTCTAATCGTGAGCAAAGTGAAACACGGGAACTAGCTGAAATGCCACCACCTCAATCAAGACTTTTGCAATATAGACAAATTCAGACTAGGAGCCCACCAGCAGCCCCCTCGCCCCCGTCTGGCGCAGACCACAGCACCCACTTTCCAAACTTCACTGACAGCAGCAGAGACCTTGAAGTGGCCAACAGCCCGGCGTTCCCACAGCGCCTGCCGCCCCCGATGTTTAGCTCTCCTTTCTCGTTGCCATCTGAGCACCTCACCCCTCCTCTGAAATACCTGGCACCTGATGGAGCTTGGACTTTTGCTAACTTACAGCAGAATCACCTGATGGGGCCGGGTTTCCCCTACGGCCTACCTCCGTTGCCTCACAGGCCCCCGCAGAACCCTTTTGTGCAAATGCAGACCCACCAGCCCGCTGTTGGCCAGGAGCCGCTCCAGCCGCTGTCCTCTCGGACAGTGTCGTCCTCTTCGCTCCCCAGCTTAGAAGAGGTGCGTTTCTTTCTTCTCCACTTCTCCTTTCAACAGGAGTTGATTGTGAGAAAAAAATGAATATTTATTGGTTTGATAATGATAGTGGACAGATCTTTTTGAATTTAATAGTCTTAAATTCTTGCAACTTAAAAGATTATCTTACGTAAATATAATCTTTTCTTGCAACTTATTTTTCAGCTTCATTTTAAAGATTTATTTGTTTTTTATTGAAGCATAGCTGCTTTACAATATTGTGTTAGTTTCAGGTGTACAGCAAAGCGATTTAGTTTTATATATATACATATATATATTTATTAATCTGTTTTCCATTGTGGGTTATTATGAGATACACAGCAAATCTGTGTTGCTTATCTGTTTAATTTATGGCAGTTTGTATTAGTTAATCCCGTACTCCCAGTTTATCCCCTTCCCCCCTTTTGATAGCCGTAAGTTAATAGCCATAAATTTTCTACGTCTGTGTGCCTGTTTCTGTTTTGTATATAGATTCATTTCTGTTATTTTACAGATTCTACATATAAATGGTATATAATACTTTGTCTGACTTCACTTAGTATGATAAGCTCCAGGTCCATCCATGTTGCTGCAAATGGCAAAATTCATTTTTTTTGTAGCTGAGTGGTATTCTATTTTATATATATATATACACACACACACACAAACATACATATATATATACACACACACATATACACATACATATATTCCACTGTGTGTGTGTGTGTTAGTGTTAGTTGTTCAGTTGTGTCCGACTCTTTATGACCCCACAGACTGTAGCCCACCAGGCTCCTCTGTCCATGGGATTTCCCAGGTAAGAGTGCTGGAGTGTTTTGCCATTTCCTTCTCCAGGGGATCTTCCCAACCCAGGAATCGAACCTGGGTCTTCCTCATTGTAGACAGATTCTTTCGTATCTGAGCCATCAGGAAAGCCCATATATACACACACACACATTTTCTTAATCCATTTACCTGTCGATGGACACTGAGTTTGGCTATTTTAAACAGTGCTGCTATGAACACTGGGGTACATGTATCTTTTCCAATGAGAATTTTTGTCTTTTCCAGATGTGTGCCCAGGAGTGAAATGGCTAAATCATGTGGTAGCTCCAGTTTCCGTTGTTAAGGAGCCTCCATACTGTTTTCCACAGTGGCTGCTGCTCCACCTTGCACCCCACAAACAGTGTAGGAGGGCGCCCCTTTCTCCACACCCTCTTTAGCATTTATTATTTGTAGACTTTTTAATGATAGCCAGTCTGACTAGTGTGAGGTGGTACCTTATTGTGGTTTTAATTTGTATTTCTCTAATAATTAGCAATGCTGAGCATCTTTTCATGTGCTTTTGGCCATCTATATGTCTTTGGAGAAATGTCTAGGTCTCCTGCCCATTTTTTAATTGGGTTGTTTGCTTTCTTGCTACTGAGTTGTGTGAGTTATTTGTGTGCTTTGGAAATTAGCCCTTTGATGGTGAGATCATTTACAAGTATTTTTTTCCATTCCTTAGGTTATCTTTTCATTTTGTTGATGATTTCCTTTGCTGTGCAAAAGCTTTTAAGTTTGATTAGGTCCCATTTGTTATTTTTGCTTTTATTTCTTTTGCCTTGAGAGATTGATGTAAGAAAATACTGCGATGCTTTATGTCCAAAAATGTTGACTGTGTTCTCTTCTGGAAGTTTTTTGTTGTCATGTCTTATATTTAAGTCTTTAAACTATCTTAGGTATATTTTTGTATGTGAGATGAGGGAGTGTTCTAATTTCTTTGATTTACCTGCATGTTCTTGGAATTCGTTTTCATTTTTCCCCTGTTACTGTGCTATTTCAGACCTTGTAGAAGGGTCATTGTTAAAACATGAAGCCTGTCGGAGCATTTTATTGTAACTGTTTTAGAATATTTAACATCTGACTCACTTGAGGAGTCTATTCATTCAAGAAGCTTTGTCCTATCTAATCTGGGGAAATGGATTTTAGTGTCTCATCTTTTTACTTACTTTATTTTTCTTAATTACAAGTTTGTTTATTAGAGTCCATGACCAGTGCTGGCTTTCTCAGCCAGCAGTGCTTTCTCCTGTCGCCCGGTGCTTTCTTAGCCTGGGGCAGTTAACATCTGATTCCCAGACGTCAGAATGTGCAGTGTTTAACATAGAATTGGCAATGCTAAACTAAGCATTTAAGGTAAACGGAATTTTTTAAAAATATATTGATGTTACCAAAGAGCATCTTTATGGATCTTCACTGATATAAAAATCATAGTAATTCTAGATTATAAAACTTCAAAAATGGTACTATTTGGACTATAAAAATGTTGTCTAGCTATTCGTTTTAAGCTCAGTTATTAGAAATAAGAATGTGTAAAGTTCATGTGATCATTATCAATCACAGATGTCTTAAAACAGGGTAAACGTTTAGAATTTTGAGATATGAAAATTCTTTTTATATAAAAATTTTTTTTACTTCATTTTGGTAGTTCCTTAGTGATTTCTAAAGGCTTTAGAAATAATTTATTCATATTTTGCAAGTTTTCTGCTGTAGATGCTGATTAAAAAGTTAGGTGTCATAGGGATATTTATATATATCTTATTTGTCTGTTTTGGAGGTAATTTGTTCCAATTCACTATTTTATTCATTTGTAAGTATCCATTTTAGAGTAAAATTTAATGGATTTTCGTATATGCATAATATCATGCAGCAACCACCACAATCTAATTTTAGAACATTTTTGTCACCCTCAGAGAATCACCGTAGCCATGGAGCAATTACTTCCAACCCTCTCTGCCTCCAGTCCCCAACAACTAATAATCTGTTTTCTGTCTCTATAGACTTTTGGTATAAATGGAATCCTACATGTGGTCTTCTGTGTCTTCTTTCATTTAGCATCATGCTTTTGAAGCTCATCCACTTTGTAGCATGTATCGATACCTCATAATTTTTCATGGCTGAGTGATATTCTGTTGTATGGATATACTGCCATTTGTTTATCTGTTCATCATTTGATGAACTTTTGGGTTGTTTCTTTTTTCTTTTGCTATTATGAATAATATATCTATGTGCATTCATGAACAAATTTTGTGTGAAAGTATATTTTCAGTTCTCTTGTACCTGAAATTCTTGGGTCATATGGTAACTCTGTTTTTGAGGGGCAGCCAAACTGTTTTACACAGTGCCTTGCATCATTTTATATTCTAATTTGTCCTTTTTAAAAAAAAAAAATTAGAGCATCCTAGTGGGTGTGAAATAGTATTTCATTTTGATTTGCATTTCCCTAACAACTAACGATGCTGATCAGATCAGATCAGTCGCTCAGTCGTGTCCGACTCTTTGCGACCCCATGAACTGCAGCACGCCAGGCCTCCCTGTCCATCACCAACTCCCGGAGGTCACCCAGACTCACATCCATCGAGTCAGTGATGCCATCCAGCCATCTCATCCTCTGTCGTCCCCTTCTCCTCCTGCCCCCAATCCCTCCCAGCATCAGTCTTCTCCAGTGAGTCAACTCTTCGCATGAGGTGGCCAAAATACTGGAGTTTCAGCTTTAGCATCAGTCCTTCCAAAGAAATCCCAGGGCTGATCTCCTTCAGAACGGACCGGTTGGATCTCCTTGCAGTCCAAGGGACTCTCAAGAGTCTTCTCCAACACCACAGTTCAAAAGCATCAATTCTTCGGCGCTCAGCCTTCTTCACAGTCCAGCTCTCACATCCATACATGACCACAGGAAAGACCATAGCCTTGACTAGGCAAACCTTTGTTGGCAAAGTAATGTCTCTGCTTTTGAATATGCTATCGAGGTTGGTCATAACTTTCCTTCCAAGGAGTAAGTGTCTTTTAATTTCATGGCTTCAGTCACCATCTGCAGTGATTTTGGAGCCCAGAAAAATAAAGTCTGACACTGTTTCCACTGTTTCCCCATCTATTTCCCATGTAGTGATGGGACCAGATGCCATGATCTTCGTTTTCTGAATGTTGAGCTTTAAGCCAACCTTTTCACTCTCCACTTTCACTTTCATCAAGAGGCTTTTTATCCCCTCTTCACTTTCTGCCATAAGGGTGGTGTCATCTGCATATCTGAGGTTATTGATATTTCTCCCAGCAATCTTGATTCCAACTTGTGTTTCTTCCAGTCCAGCATTTCTCATGATGTACTCTGCATAGAAGTTAAATAAACAGGGTGACAGTATACAGCCTTGACCTACTCCTTTTCGTATTTGGAACCAGTCTGTTGTTCCATGACCAGTTCTAACTGTTGCTTCCTGACCTGCATACAGATTTCTCAAGAGGCAGATCAGGTGGTCTGGTATTCCCATCTCTTTCAGAATTTTCCACAGTTTATTGTGATGTACACAGTCAAAGGCTTTGGCATAGTCAATAAAGCAGAAATCGATGTTTTTCTGGAACTCTCTTGCTTTTTCCATGATCCAGCAGATGTTGGCAATTTGATCTCTGGTTCCTCTGCCTTTTCTAAAACCAGCTTGAACATCAGGAAGTTCACGGTTCACATATTGCTGAAGCCTGGCTTGGAGAATTTTGAGCATTACTTTACTAGCGTGTGAGATGAGTGCAATTGTGCAGTAGTTTGAGCATTCTTTGGCATTGCCTTTCTTTGGGATTGGGATGAAAACTGACCTTTTCCAATCTTGTGGCCACTGCTGAGTTTTCCAGATTTGCTGGCATATTGAGTGCAGCACCTTCACAGCATCATCTTTCAGGATTTAGAATAGCTCCACTGGAATTCCATAACCTCCACTAGCTTTGTTCGTAGTGATGCCCTCTAAGGCCCACTTGACTTCACATTCCGGGATGTCTGGCTCTAGGTCAGTGAGAACATCTTCTAATATGCGTATTGGCCATTTGTTCATCTTCTTTGGAGAAATGTCTATTCAGATCCTTTGCTTTGAAAGACAATTGTCTTTGTGTTGTGGAGCCATAAGAGTTTTTATGTATATCTTAATTACTAGGTTCTTATCACATAATTTGCAATATTTTCTCCCATTTTGTGGGCTGTCTTTTCACCCTCTTGAGAGTATCCTTTGATGCAGCAAAGGCTTTACTTTAGATAAGGTCCAATTCGTCTGTTTTTTCTTTGGTCATCATGCTTCTGGTGTCATGTCTAAGAAACGGTTGTCTACTCCAAGGTCACAGAGATTTACATCTATCTTTCCTAGTTTTATAGTTTTAGTTCTTACGTTTAATTCTCTGATCCATTCTAAAATAATTTTTGTGCATTTTGTGAGTTACGTGTCTTAATTCATTATTTTGCGTGTGGTTGTTGAGTTTTCTCTGCACCATTTGTTGAAAAGACTGTTCTTTTTCCAGTTTATGGTCTTAGCAACCTTGTCAAAAATCAATTGACCATAGACCTTTGGGTTTACATCTCAACTCTTAAGTTCTGTTCATTGATCTATATGTCCTTATGCTGACCACACTGGCTTGTATTACTGTCTGTGGCTTTGTCCTGAGTTTCCTGTTTGGAAGTATGAGCCTTTGTACTTTGTTCTTCTGTTTCAAGATCTGGCTATTCCGGGTTCTTTGAACTTAGGGTAATGTGTCAGTTTCTGCAGAAAAGAGCGAGCTGGGATTTTAAAAGGGATTGCTTTAAATTTGTAGATTAACTTGGGGAAGTATAGACATCTTAACAATATAAAGTCTTCTGGTACCTGAACATGAGATGTCTTTGAAAATTTCTTTCAGTAGTGTTTTTTAATTTTCCAATTATTTCTTACAGCTCCTTTGTTAAATTTATTCCAAGTATTTTTTTGTGTGTGCTATTGTAAATGTTTTCTTAATTCCATTTTTTTTTTGATTGTTCACTACTAGTGTTTACAAATACAGTTGACTGTGTATTGATTGTATATCTTCAGACTTGCAGAGCTCTTCATTAGCTCTAATAGATTTTTTTTTTTTTTTAGGTAATTTGGAGTTTTTTATATAGAAGATAATGTCATCTACAAATATAATTTTGTTCTTTCTTTCTAACATAGATGTCTTTTATTTCTTTTTCTTGCTTAATTGCCCTGGCCAGAACTTCTAGTTTAATGTCTAAGGTATATATTTGGCAAAATTAGAGAAAACAGATATTGCTGGGTTCTGTTTCCCAAATTTCCTGCTGTTATTGATTTCTTCTGATATCATCCCATGTGGTTAGAGAACATACTTTGTATAATTCTATTATTTAAAAAATTTTTGAGACTTGTTTGATGCGCCTGAAACACTGGTACACTGGAGAAGAATGTGTGCTTTGCTCTTGTTGGATGGAGGGTTCTGTGGACTTGTTAGGTCTTTTTGGTTTATATTGTTGTGCACAATTACTCTTTCCCTTGGATCTGTTGTTCAGGTCTTATATCTGTTATTGAAAGGAGAATGTTGGAGTCTCTAGCTGTTGTTGTTGAATTGTCTATTTCTCCTTTTAATTCTGTCAGTTTATACTTCCATCATGTTATTTTGAAGTTCTGTCCTTAGGTTTTATATATTTATAGTTGTTATATCATCTTGATGGATTAACCTTTCATCATTATATGATGTCCTTTGTCTCTCATAACAATTTTTGTCTTTGAGTGTGTTTTTTTCTGACATTTGTATAGCCACTCCAGCTCACTTTTGGTTACTGTTTGCATGGACTGTCTTTTTCTTATCTTTTTGCTTTTTTATTTTGTTGTCATTTGTTTGTCTATTGACATTTCTGAACTAATTTTTTAATTTTAAATTTTGAAGTAATTTTTTAAAGTCTAATTGTAACGTGTGGCCTCTTGATGTTTTTCTTCTAAGGGCTGAGTAATTGACTAGTCATTGCCAAGAGATCTCCTTAAAGGCTCAGGGCCAAAGACATTGTCCAGTTTTGCTGAGGTGTGTGTGTGTTTGTGGTGTGTGTGTGTGTGTGTGTGTGTGTGTGTGTGTACTTTGCACACTGAGCTGGGCAGTTCACATGTCTGCTTTAACTTTCACTTCCTGCCACTCCAGGCTCTAGCTCAGCCTGAGGGGAGAACTCTTCAGGCCTGTCCTGAGTGCGTGCACAGCATTTCTGTGGTCTTTTGGATTCCCAGGAAGGAATAGGCCAGAGCTAGTCAAGGTCTTTCTTCCCTGAAATATCTTATACCTTGGCCTTTCCTCCCAAGCTTTCTGGCTGGTCTGTTGCGCAGTCCCGTTGCTGCCCATTGCTTCAGGCAGCAGCATTTGCCTTGTCGGTATTTTCAGTACGGCCCCTTGGGCACTGGCTGAGTTCTGGGGTCGATAAGATAAGTCAGGTGTTGTTTGTACCAGAAAGGCCGAAATAAATAATTACAGCTCTGTGACAGTGAGGCCCTTCTGCTCTGATACTGGTGCTGGAAAACGGAGGGTCTTATTTTTAAGGCTACTAGGGGAATGGGACTAAGGTAAGTTAAAATACCACAAATCTTGCTGTTCTTACTAAGTTTTCCTGGTTTTTCTTGAGTAAGTGTTCCCTGGGTTGCCGCAAACTTTAATTTTCTGAATTCCAAGAAAGTTGATTGTGACAGTTTTTGTCAGTTTTTTTCATTGCTTTTATGGTGTTCCTTTTTCCACCATTTTTACTGATAACACTTGTGATACTTTAACTAGTCAAATGAATTCATAATGTGTGGGGGAAGTAGCATGCCAAAGTTTTTATACGGTTTTATAAAGTTTCATACTTTGGTAAATAATGCTGAATACTGAATAGTATACTTAGAATCATTGATCTATTTAAACGTTCCTTAGTTTTGGAATTTAGTTCTTTATACCTTCAAGCTCTTAACATTTGTTATTACTGTTTAGCTGTGAAGGTATGAATAAGTGCTTTCAATTGTCATTGGGTTCTCAGAGTGAAATTACTTTAGCAAAAACATTTGGTCATCTTTATTTTGATGCATGCGATTCACGAATGATGACTAACTTGCAACACTAAAAAAAAAATACCTTGACAAAGAAAAATATTATTTTTACCACATTTGCAGGTTTTGATGTTTTCAGTACAATAGGATAACTTGATTTTGCATGAATCATCTCACAGAATGAATGGTTTGTGTGTGTGTTGTTTTTATCTAATCTTTTTAAATAATTTCTTTTAACGTTAACAACAGAAAAATGTTTTATTTCCTCACCTGCTGTGAATTCCTTTATTGTTAGGAATCTTGATAGATTAAGCTTAAGCAGGATGAAGATATCTAGATGTGAACAGTTCACTTGAGCAGATGGTTTTCCATACTGTGTTTTGCTTGTTTTTTCTTTTTTATAATAATTTTTATTTTGTTTTAACAAAAGATGTACCTGTTGAGCATGGAAAGTGTGGAAACTAGAGCACTTATTCCTAATTTTGTTATACCAAGATAGCTACTGTAATGCCAGGAAGGAGGAAATTTCCTCTGCCCTTCTGGGTTCTTCCGGCTAGCCTAAGAATTAAATTGACATGATGAAACAGATGAATAGGAGAAACATCAAACCAGGTTTAATAACTGTCTGTACATGGGTGAGATCAAAGAAAACTGAGTAACTCACCAAAATATGTTGAAGCCCTTACCTCAGGTACCGTCTTCAACTGAAGACTGAAGGTTGTGGGTTAGCTGGGTGTTCCGAGTGGAGGGAGGCAGCCAGCTGACAAGGAGAAGGAAAAAGCACAGGTGTGGTGTGGTGCTTGCCCACAGTGCAGAGGCAAGGGGACTGGAGAGGAATCTTAACAGACAGACTTTGCTGGCTTCCTCCCTAGCTGGACCCCTGGTTTGCACTGTATTTGTCTCAGGCCCTCTAGCTGCATTCTTTTAGATGGTGAAGGGGAAGGGAGGTTCTTCCTGAGTCTTTCAGGCCTTACAAACAATCAGCCTGAATGAATCCTCATGCCAGAGAGACGGTTTTGGGGTGGCCGCTTTTGTCTCCTGCAGTGACAGGTAGCACTTCGTAGCACTCACAGGTGAGAGCACGCAACTGATCAGTGGAGGGGGATCGCTTGTTGAAGATATGAAACCACTTTTTCCCTAGTTGCTGTGCTCAATTATCTCACCCCATCAGACCTTTCTCCCCACCAGGTCAAGATCCCTAAAGGTGACCTTCATACTATTCTGTGACACTCTCTGCAACTTAAAACTCATAGAACTTTTAGTATTTTTAGGTGCTTAAAGCTTTACTCCATCAGTTTCCCTTACCTGCTTCACTGGGCCCTCAGCTGCCTGGATGAGGCTGGGGCTCTGGGTCTGGCAGAGGTGTCTGCGCCCTCTCCCACGTCTAATTCTTTGCCACTGTGATGGAGTAAGGACCTGGCCCAGGTTACAGACCACTCCTGATTGGCTCCAGTTTGATTTCAAATTTCAGTATAAGCTTGAGGTTATGATTCAGTTTTCTCCAAATATTTAGCCAGTTGTTTTCATGCTCTTTATTAAATTATTGCATTTTCACTGAATAGAATAGTAGCTTTCTTGTCAAATACTAAATTCTTTCTAACAGCACTGAAATGCAAAGAGAAATAATAGAAGTTAACTCTGACTTCTGAGCTTCCAGGGATTCAGTTTCTAGTATTTTGATGTGACTTGGATTTTTTTCAGGGGTGATTTTGATCTGAGTGAGGTTTCCACTTTGCATGATAACTTTAGAATCTAATCTCTGAGATGCGGTTCTTCAGTATATACTGCAGTGTTTCTGGACTTTGGCTTTTTGCCTCATCTGTCTATGTGTTTCTGTACCAGAATTACACTGTGTTAATTTTTGAGGCTTTCTGGTCTTCTGATTGGATGGTGTGAAGTGTCTCCCTTATTACTTCTTTTTTTCTTCTAGTCACTGTTCAAAAGTGCAGGACAGAAGAGGTTATTCTCTGTTTTTTGCACTAGAAACTTAGAATACCTGTATGAACACCTGCCCCTGAGACAGAAGCTAAAACCTTTCTGAGGTTTTAATTTTAGTTACATTGAGTGGGTAGCTTACATTGGAGGAAATTTTGTCTTTAAAAATATTTTAAACCTCTGACTTAGGAACTGGTACAGTCTTCAATATTTTAATTCTTTTTCCTTCTTCCCTCCCTCCCTTCCTTTTTTCTTTGTTTTCTGAATGTTCCTCTGTAAAATTCTGTAATATTTTCATTTCTGGTTGAATGTATCCTTAGATTGGTTTTTCCTTGCTGTTTGTTATGAATAGGACCTTTTTTTCCCCATTATACTTTCTAGTCATTTTATCTTGAGAGACAAATCCTCATTCTTCTTAGGTGGAGATAGTTTTACCATGTAAAAAAACTTTTGTTTAACATAGAGGCAGCACTTTTGATACTGATGCAGAGCCAAGTTCTTGTCATTTAAGATGTACTTTACCATGAGATAGTTTGTTTAAAAGTGCTCAATTAGTAATAAATGGAAAATTCTTTTTAAAATGTCATTGTAAAAATCTCCAAATGTTTATGAAGCTGTACATGTTTGTGCTGCAGTGGTGGTATTGTAGGTGGCCTGCTAAAGAAAACAGAATTCTTGTAAGTCGCCAGTTTTGATCAGCTTCCTATAAATCAGCATTTACTTATACCGTCTTAGAGATGACATGTAAGTCTGTATGATGTTATCTGCTTTGAAATAATTCTGTCTTAAATGTAGGCTTTTGAACAAAGACACTTTTGACCTATTTATTTTCATTTTTTCTTTGAATCAGCTCTAGTTTGGAGCTTAGTTTTCAGTACTGTTTTCAGGAAGTACTTGTCCTTCAGTACTCGATTTCAGTACTGTTGTCTGATCATCCTCCCATCCTCCCACCCCAGCTCTCCAGGCAGGTCTCCTTCTGTGGAACACGGTATTACTGTACAAATGGAGCTGGAAGGTTATATTTTTGGGTGATTGACATGTTCTGCCTGTCCTGACTGTAAAGGTGGATGACGATAGCTCGTGATTGATGTTGCATAACCAGGTAGTGCTGTCTTCTCAGAGAGCGCGTCACTGCATGGTCTCACAGACATCTAATGCATATAACAGAGACAATGATCGACAAATTAATAAATTAGACCTCTATTCATGCTTAAATTATCAAAGCTAATCATTTAAATGAGATGTTCTATTTTAATTAAGGTTTCTGGCACCATAGTTAATGAGACTTGGAATTTCCACCAGAACATTTAGCTCTTCCTTAGTGATCAGCTTTATAGTATAATTGTAAGTAGAGCCCTGATTCATTAAGTTGATAACCTCTCCCCCAGTTTTTATTTATACATATACACGTGAAATGAATGGCCAGATAACCTTATATATTAGAGATGGACCTTTTAAGACAGTGGTAAGCAGACTGTGAATTTTTACTTAAACTGACAGCAGTCTTTAAAAATAGAAATTCATACATGAAATTAGTCATTTAGCTTTTTCTTCCTTTTTTTTTTTTTTTAAGCTTTTTCTTCTTAAATGGCTTTTGGAACTTTAGCATTATACTTTGATTTTTAGAAGGAAATATTAGCAGTAGACTTAGAAAATAATGATCCTATGTTTAGCAACATAATGAATTCACAGTTAAAACATGAAGAATGTTTGTAAACACACAATATGTGTGAAGCTGATACTGAACCCAGGTGTAAGAATCTCTGACAGAGGAAAATAAGACTTTAAGGAGTAAGCAAAGAAATTATTTCAATTATTATTTTTATTATTTTATTTATTATTATGATTTCAATTATTAGACCTGAGGACTCCAAAATTAAATCTGCATGCCAGTCATTGGTAGAGTTGCCATCTAAAAGTAACAGAATATTCGGATTGGCAGGAGATGTAGGTAGAAAGAGTAGTCTTTTTAGGAGAAAAATGAGAGTTGGGTGAGAGCTGGGCAAAACCAACAGGAAACAAAAAATGGTCAGGAAAATAAGAAAAGAAGAAACAAACGATGAAAAATATAACATATTTAAACAGCCTAAGGGTCCTAAGTGTCAGTCAGTTCAATTCAGTCGTTCAGTCGTGTTGGACTCTTTGCGATCCCATGAATTGCAGCACGCCAGGCCTCCCTGTCCATCACCATCTCCCGGAGTTCACTCAGACTCACGTCCATCGAGTCAGTGATGCCATCCAGCCATCTCATTGTCTGTCGTCCTCTTCTCCTCCTGCCGCCAATCCCTCCCAGCATCAGAGTCTTTTCCAATGAATCAACTCTTTGCATGAGGTGGCCAAAGTACTGGAGTTTCAGCTTTAGCATCATTCCTTCCAAAGAAATCCCAGGGCTGATCTCCTTCAGAATGAACTGGTTGGATCTCCTTGCAGTCCAAGGGACTCTCAAGAGTCTTCTCCAACACCACAGTTCAAAAGCATCAATTCTTCAGCGCTGGGTTTTCTTCACAGTCCAGCTCTCACATCCATACATGACCACAGGAAAAACCATAGCCTAGGTGGAAATAAAAGGACATTGTCTGTCAAAAATACATAAATTTTTTATAGGCAAGGGATCTTTTTCTGAAATTTTTGTTAGCGAGCCCTTCTTTTTCAACGTACTTCATAGGAATTTCCATCTGGGGGAAAAAATCTGAAATTTTGAACTCATTGTGCGTAATGGATATCATTGTGTTGGGACGGTGTGATTTCCTCAGTTCTGTCTCATGACAGGGGACCAGGGGGGACCAGTGTGGTTCTCCCTCAGAGTTTTATTTGGCAGAAGATGGTACACCCTCGAGGTATGAGGGCCTTGCTTTCTCTTTTTATGGATTTTGTCTCTTCCCCAGAGCCTGCCTTACACAAATTAGGGCTAGCCAGGAAGGAGGAGTGTTT
Source organism: Tragelaphus eurycerus (assembly GCA_935064755.1). Taxonomy (NCBI): domain Eukaryota; kingdom Metazoa; phylum Chordata; class Mammalia; order Artiodactyla; family Bovidae; genus Tragelaphus; species Tragelaphus eurycerus. Next base: position 609,227 of record CAKXYN010000264.1, on the reverse strand, counting down.
GTTTTACTTGAGGTTCTCAGGTCCGTGGATTTTTCCTTTGTTCCCCTCTCACAGACTTTTCCCTTTGTCTTGTAGCCACTGCCATTGTGGACTCCTTGTTCCTATTCTAACTACGTAACAGTTGTAATCAATTAGCATGCTCTCAGTAGTTTTTTTTTTTTTTAAGTAACTTAAATAGGCTTTATATGGCATAACACTTTATTTTAGCAGATATATCAAATTGTTGATGATTGTTAAAGTTGGTGGATTATGTTTGGATATTTTAATAATAAAAAGTTTAAATATATTGTCATTGATTAGAAATTTGATTTATTGAAGACTTTAAAATTTAGAACACTGGAATTAGCTGAGGCCTTGAAGATCATTTATTCTACCTCTTCCTTTTAAGGCTGTAACAGACATTAATTTTGTACTTGAGTAGAACAACAACCACCCTTCACACATAAAGCCTTTAGAATGTGATCCCCTACAGTTTTTGATTGTGCTGAACACTCAGGGCATAGTAATGAAAAGAAGCGCTTCGTTTTGATTCTGACAGCTAAGCTTCTTCATGGCAGACCTCGGTAAGAGGGGCACACTGTGCAAGCTGCTGTGGCCATTGGTTCACACCCTGCCCGTCCAAGGAGAGCAAAGCAGTCGAGAAGCTGGGTCACTCCACCCAATACCATAAAGTAATAACTTCAACAAAGAAATTTCAAATGTACTGATTAAATTCACAGTTGACAGTAGTTAGAATGGTTAATATTCTAGAAAATAGAAAATTCAGAATGATCTTAACCATTGGGAAAAAAAAATACCTTTAAAGTAGAGTAAAACTAAAGTTGAATTTAGATACTATACATAAAGACAGAAAACAGTAAAAATATATGAGAAAGGATTGATGAGACGGAAGTGTTGTCACCTTCCTTTTTCATCCAGTAGCTAAAACTTTCGAAATGCAGAAGCGACCCGGACATTCCTCATTTGACAGTGAGAGTCTCTCCTCCCTCCCCTCCCTTCCTTTCTGCTTCAGGGCTGCCAGTCCAGGCCCATTCCCTTCCCCAGTTGATACCCTTGTGGTTCTGTCTGTGGTAATCACTCTCACATGTTTACTCTACAGTTTTCCGCATTTAATTGACCTGACAATATCTGCTTGGGCTGTCTTATATTTTATCCCCCCCAAATCCTGCTATTTCTGTGCCTATTTATCTCTCTCTTTTCTTTGTAATCTAACATCCAGTTCCTGATTTCCAATTATTTGTAACAACAAAGGTAAAAGGAAGTTCCCTCCCAGTCATAATTGTTGCAGAAGGGGAATCCCTTCCAGGGCCTGAAACTGGGCTTTTGTCTGACACTCGGAAACGAATTGTCTGAGGGGACACATGTGCTGACAAAGCAAGACATTTTATTGAGAAAGGCGCCCCCGGAAGAGCAGCCGGGTAAGGGAACCCAGGAGAACAGCTCTGCCACAAGGCTCGCAATTAATGGTGATGGGATTAGTTTCCCGGATGTCTTTAGCCAGTCATTCTGACTCAGTCCTTCCTGGTGGTGCACGCCTTGTTCAGCCAAGATGGATGCCTGTCAGGAGGATTTTGGGAGGTGGTCGGACATGTGGAGTCTCTTTTTGACCTTTTCCAAACTCTTCCAGTTGATGGTAGCTTATTAGTTCCGTGTTCCTTACCAGGCCCTCCTGTCATAAAACAACTCATGCAAATAGTTGCTATGGTGCCTGGCCAGGGTGGGCGGTTTCAATCAGTGTGCTTCCCCTAACAATAATGACTAGAAACTGAATAGCAAATCTGTTATTACAGGGAGAGGGAGAGGGGGAAATAAAAAACCAGTCCCATCCTGTCATTTAAGATCTAGCATGGAAGTTTCTTTTATGTTAAGTTAACAACAGACCCTTCCAGTGTTCTAACGGCTGTGTGTGCTGAACTCTTTCGATTCTCACAGTCCTTAGACCTGCGTACTCTGGGTTATGAAGTTACATGTACAGTTGAAGTTCCCAAGAGGTGAATTCAGTTGCCCAGGGTGATGTTCCCAGTAAAAGCAGCCTGAAGTCTACCCAGAGAGTCTGGCCGTAGACTGAGGCTGGACAACTCACTCTGCTCCATCCTGCCTCGCTGTTAGGACGGAGATTGAGCCGTGGTCACAAAAGTCAGGCCAGGAAACTTAGAGGGCACTTAAGGAGTTTCTGGCAAATGCGTCCTGACAGAGGGCTAAAGAAATTTTCATGCAATGTAGGGAAGAGAAAAACGTTAATTGTTTCAGACATACAGAGGATTGGTTGAAGAATAATGAATGTTCCGTTTTAGTTGAAGACAATTTAAAGGAAGACTGCAGTGGGGCCAATCAGGTGCACCTCTGTTGGGGGTGGGGAACCCTGTCTTGCCATCAGGTCTAAGGAATAATAAACCAGGAGGTTGTGAAGGGCCCACAAGATGAGTCTCAAATGGATGAGTATCTTCAAGATGTTGTGGTTCAATTGATTGTGACTATAATATCCCCTTTTAATTTTGAGCAGATATGTTTCTTCATGATTAATTTAATGTTACCTTAAATGTTGATGGAACTTTGGAACTGAAGACAGGTGATTCAGCTCCACTCATATCTTACAAACAAGAAAGCTGAGTTAGAAATTAGATGCGTCCTATGATAGGACTGCCTGCCAAGGGCCAGAACTGTGTTTGAATCCAGGTCTCCATACACCATGTCCACAGCTCAGGCTGCTTTGTGGGGGTGTTTCATAGTCACAGAAGAGAGTGGTTTTGAGAATTTCTACTTAATACAATGAGTTGCTGTGTACATAAGAGAGTAGGGTGTCAATTTCACAGATTTAAGAAATGTCCTTCTTCTTTGTGTAGTATGAACCCAGAGGACCGGGTCGGCCCTTGTACCAAAGAAGAATCTCATCTAGCTCAGTGCAGCCTTGTTCTGAAGAAGCAAGCACTCCTCAAGACAGTCTTGCTCAGCGTAAAGAGCTTCAGGACCATAATAACCAGTCTTCTTTCACCTTTTCCTCCCCGGAGTCCTGGGTAAAAGCCACCTCATCCACCCCCTATCAGAACATTCCGTGCAATGGATCCAGCAGGCCAGCCCAGCCCAGAGAGTTGGCAGGTAAGACAGGGTTGGTGGTGGCCACAGCTGCAGTGCTAACTGGTCAGCTCCCACTATTGATGGGGTTTTTTCTTCTCCCATTTCTTCCGATTGCATGATTGTCTTTGAACAGTAGTTAATGGTCATTGCTTACAGCTGTGCCTCAGGACTCATATTAATTTAGGACTATATAGGTTCCATATATATGATCTGGAAGGTAAGTAATCTATCAGTATTTGGGAACTGATTATTTTGATGATTGTAACCTGTGAATGGGTGAAAGAAGTAAGGGCAACAAAAATATATTTCTAAATAGAATCACCTTTGCTTGGGAAGAGCTTGCTTTCGGGATTTTTGTCTCTCTCTCTCTCTGTTTTTTATTTTTTCCAGTAGGGTCTAATATTTTGAGATTTAGAAATGCATAGTTTATTTCTTGTATTCTGATGAAGTAAGAAATCCAAATCCAAAGAAGAAAAAGAAGACATAGGAAGGCGTTGGAATGGACATGGCTATGAACTTGTATGGTGGGAAGGGTCTGAACACCATTCTGTCCTTTGTCTCCTTTTTTTTTTATGTTGACTGTAAAGAAACGTTAAATGTAAAGAATGAGATTATTTGATTCTCTGATCTATAACCTTCTCTTTGTAGGCTGTAAGTGTTGATCTTTGTAAACAAGTCTGTAATCATTGGTAAATTTCTGCCTTGGTAGCATCAACCTTTGTATTTTGTTAATTTTATTCCTCGTTAGAATGTGAATCCATTGTTTCTGTAACTGACCCATTTTGGAGAATGTGCATACAAGCATATTTTTAGAACAAGAGGCATGGTAGATCAGAAGCATTAAATAGGTATTAGTTTCATTCCCAGCAAGAGACATTGTCACTTTAATCTTTAAACACTCATTGGTACCTTCTGTGTGTAAGCTGCTGTATTTCACCTGGGAATGCTTTGTCATTTTCGAGGTCTAGCAAAAACACTCATCATATTTGGATTTCCTGAGAAACATCTAAATTACAAATAAGTGGTGAAAATTTGTTCCTTTTTAGTTGTTTTGTTTATTATAATTTATTTTAAAAACAACATCATTTCTCCTTTTTTTTTCCAACCTAAACTTTAAGATAGCTTTTGGTTTTCCTTGTGGCTCAACAGGTAAAGAATCTGCCTGCAACGCAGGAGACCTGTGTTCGATCCCTGGATTGGGAGGATCCCCTGGAGAAGGGAAAGGCTACCCACTCCAGTATTCTGGCCCGGAGAATTCCATGGACTGTATAGTCTATGGGGTCGCAGAGAGTCAGACTTGACTGAGAGACTTTCACTTTCACTTTGGCCAAAATCAGTAAAAAGTTGATAAGGTAGAAATTTCCTGAATAGGTGCCCAAAGCATATGTCATTTATGGTGTCTTTTCCACACATATTAAATTGTTATTCTTTTCCTTGTGTTGTTTAGTCACTAAGTCATGTGGTGTGTTTGGTCGGTAAGTCATGTCTACTCTGTGACCCCAGGGACTATAGCCTGCCAGGCTCCTCTGTCCATGAGATTTCCTAGGCAGGAATCCTGGAGTGAGTTGCCATGTCCTTCTCCAGGGGATCTTGCTGACCCAGGAATCAAAGCTGGATCTCCTGCACTGACAGGAGGATTCTTCACCACTGAGCCACTGGGGAAGCCCGTTCTCTTCATTGCTAGAAAACAAGTAGTGGTGTCCTTTAGTTGAAAGTAACACTTAACTAAGGGATTCCCAGGTGGCACTAGTGGTAAAGAATCTGCCCGCCAATGCAGGAGACGCGAGAACCTGGGTCAGGAAGATCCCCTGGAGAAGGACATGGCTACCCACTCCAGTATTCCTGCCTGGAGAATCCCATGGACAGGGGAGCCTGGTGGGCTGTGGTCCATGGGGCCACACAGAGTCAGACATGACAAAGCACACACACACCACTTAGCTAAATGTTTAAAAACTAATTCAAAAATCACTAATGTCCTGAAGCACACCTTCTAGTCTAACAGCACGCATATATGTGTATGTATGTGTGTGTATGTGCATTTATTTTACTTTGTCTTATTTTACCTGTAGAGGAATGTAGCGATTGCCAGTTGCAAATCAGAAGGAGAATTATCACCACTTGGGAAAGTTCTTTCTAAACTTTGAGACTTCTTGAGTTGAAGGAAACTGTTTGTATTATATTGGTTTGGAATTTAAAGGAGATCATGACATGGCTATATTTCTCCACATTTGCAAGCCTGAGAGCAAAGGTCATGTTTCTGACCTTTTTGAACTTTGAATTCCCATTTTGGTACTGATCACACTTCTGGCTCTTGGTGAATGCCTGACTGCTGAATAAGGAGAGCATGAAAACAGATCCTGTGTGATCGAGGGGTGACCAGCCTGGTGCCTGACGGCGCCCACAGTGAGGGTGGGGCTCATCCCCCGACACTGGGTGTTCCAATTCTATTCTCTTGTCCTGGTGACAAAGCATACTTTATCAAGCATTTTCTTTTCATAAATAGATGAAAATTAAAGATTAGGTAGAAAAATGTATTTTGAAAAAAAAGTATTGGTTGCCAAATTAGTAAAATTCATAGTTTTAAAGAATAGTTTGCCTTATCTGGAATATATGTGGTAAATCAGATTGACAGACATCTTTACTTTCATGGTTAGATAAGCATGTACAGTCCCTGGGGTCACTAAGAGTCGGACGCGACTGAGTGACTTTGACTTTCACTCTGATGGTTAGGGTACGTTTAGCTTTGTAAGAAACCAGCAAACTTCTGCACCAAGAGTTCCTGTTGCTCCACGTTTCACCAGCATTTGGCAATGTCAGTGTCCCGATGTAGGCTGTTCTGATAACTGCTCAGTGGGGTCTCATTCAGATCAGATCAGATCAGTCGCTCAGTCGTGTCCGACTCTTTGCGACCCCATGAACTGCAGCACGCCAGGCCTCCCTATCCATCACCAGCTCTCGGAGGTCACTCAGACTCACATTCATCGAGTCAGTGATGCCATCCAGCCATCTCATCCTCTGTCGTCCCCTTCTCCTCCTGCCCTCAATCCCTCCCAGCATCAGTCTTCTCCAGTGAGTCAACTCTTCGCATGAGGTGGCCAAAATACTGGAGTTTCAGCTTTAGCATCATTCCTTCCAAAGAAATCCCAGGGCTGATCTCCTTCAGAACGGACCGGTTGGATCTCCTTGCAGTCCAAGGGACTCTCAAGAGTCTTCTCCAACACCACAGTTCAAAAGCATCAATTCTTTGGCACTCAGCCTTCTTCACAGTCCAGCTCTCACATCCATACATGACCACGGGAAAAACCATAGCCTTGACTAGGCGAACCTTTGTTGGCAAAGTAATGTCTCTGCTTTTGAATATGCTATCTAGGTTGGTCATAACTTTCCTTCCAAGGAGTAAGCGTCTTTTAATTTCATGGCTGCAGTCACCATCTGCAGTGATTTTGGAGCCCAGAAAAATAAAGTCTGACACTGTTTCCACTGTTTCCCCATCTATTTCCCATGTAGTGATGGGACCAGATGCCATGATCTTCGTTTTCTGAATGTTGAGCTTTAAGCCAACCTTTTCACTCTCCACTTTGTGGGGCTTTTCTGGTGGCTCAGATGGTAAAGCGTCTGCCTACAAAGGAGGAGATCCGAGTTCGATCCAAGGGTTGGGAAGATCCCCTGGAGAAGGGAACGGCAACCCACTCCAGTATTCTGGCCTGGAGAATCCCATGGACTGTCACGAAGAGTCAGACACAACTGAGCAACGTTCACACACACATGCACTGCATGGTACTTTTAGGGATTTATCTCAAGGAAACAGTCGTGAATATTTAGGAAACTTTATCTTTTATAACATTTGAAAAGTGAAAAATTGACTGCTATCCAAATTTCTTTAAATGAGAGGTTCCTTTAAAAAGTTACAAAATGTCTGCATTGTTTGACATCCTTAGGGAAAACACACCAACGGGTTAAGCCTTCGCTCTGATATTTGGAAATCTGAGTGGCTTATTTTCTTCTTTGGCTTTTGTGTAGTTTCAGTTTATCTTCAATGAATATGTATTATGATTATCACTCAATATAATGGTTAAATTTTTAAAACATTGGAAACAAAATCAGTGTTTAAAGCAAGTTATGATGTAGTGGGGCCGTGAAATGAGTTAGGAAGAGTGGAGTCAGTATTAAAATCGGGCAGGTTACAGGAAGTGTGAAGTGAAGTTTACCGTTCTTCTCTCACTTTATTCCATTTTTACTTACATATTACAAGAAAAGGTAGCATTTTTAAGAAACAGAATCTGATGCTACTCTTCTTTGGTTAATAATAGAAGCTATCTTAACCAGACGACTGGTTGAAGAGCTCATTTTTATTTAAGAAAGAACGTATTTGCTCCCATTTTCAGCCTGTGAATAGTTAATAAATATCAAACTGTACGATTAAATTAGTTTCTTGAAGCAGACCTTCAGACTTGACCTTCAGTTTTTAATATGTCTAGTTATTGCAGCTTACATAGTTAATTTTTTTCAAGTGTTTCTGAGATGGAAAAGTTTGGTTAGATATGTTGTGGTTTCAGGGTTCTGTGGCAGAAGCTGTCTGTCCCTGAGTTCCTGGAGATGAGAACCAGTAGAGACATGGAGTTAATGAGGTGCCTGGGCGTTGCTGGGCTTGCCCCTAAATCGGTGTTACTGTTTTCTGCTTCTAGCTCCACCCAAGACCGTCAAAGCCCCCGAGGAACATCTGAAGCCTGAGAGCCTTGAGGGGTCCAGTTCCTTCAATTATAGCATGCTGCAGCATCTCGGCCAGTTTCCCCCCTCATGCCCAACAAGCAGATCGCCGAGTCGGCCAGCAGCAGCAGCCCACAGAGCTCTGGGGGCGGCAAGCCTGCCATGTCCTACGCCAGCGCACTGCGGGCCCCTCCAAAGCCCAGGCCTCCGCCCGAGCAGGCCAAGAAGAGCAGCGACCCTCTGTCTCTGTTTCAAGAACTCAGCCTGGGGAGCTCAGCCGGCAGCAATGGCTTTTACTCCTATTTTAAATAATCACTTTTTTTCCTCCAGGGAGAATGTTCTAATTTCTGTATCAGTAGAACTAAGGTAGCCAGCCTTCACCTATAGCTGCACAGTTTCCTTTGTTTTCATGTTGAATATGTTCTCACTTAATTGCTTTGCTGCTAGACTTGCAACTAATTTTTTTTAAGTATATTCCATTATTTGCATTTTTGACGTCAGAATTTTGACAGCTTTTATGTGGAATAAAAAAATATTTTTAAATTTGTGTATTGTTATATATGTTTGCATCAAGCTAGCAGCTAAGAAGTTAATTGTGCAACTATTAAAAAAAAAAACAAAAAAAGTTTGTCTAAAATGTATTTAAAGAGAAAAAAAATTGTAAGTAGCATTTACATTTATTCAATAATATTACCATATGCTGGGTTTCTGTACCAGAAATGGCCAGTTGATGTACAAATGTATGTTATTTTTGCTTAAATTCATTGAAAATTTTTTAAAATAAAGGGGCAGCATCTTCTGAATACTTTTAAGTTTCATCAGCTTTTTTTGGTGGCAAGATGCTGCCCTCTAAAACTTTTATAGTTTTAGTCTGTATGATGCGCTATTGTCCTCTCCATCCACCGTAGGACAGAGTTAAAGGCATTCTTTGCAGGTGTATTTCCTATGCCACTGTTTTTTGTAACCTGAAAAAAACATGGGCATACTTAGTTATTTTTTGGACAAGCTACTCTTCAAGCTTGTTTTTAATGTTAATTTGATAGTGTGGTTTTTTTTAAACAAATCATGAAGCTGAAAAATTTTTAGGATTGTTGGTGCTTAGTAGACTTGATAACTATTTTAAAAATGCGTGAATTTAGTAAAATCTTTTTTTCCCCACTCTGCATGTGTAAGTGTCTGTGACCTGCCCCCGCCTCCAGTGGTTAAAGAACTGTGCCGCTTTAATGGTTTCTTTTCCCTCCAGTAAAAATTTTGGTACCTTATTTGATGTTTACATTAAAATGTGACATTATACATGGCAAATTCAAATATTTTGCTAACTGTTTTGTTTGAGGAATATAATTAAAGAAGAAATATAATGTTTATCAAAGATGTATCAAAATTCATCAAAATCTGGGGCAAAAACTACCCTTGTTTTTCATCTTTCGATTCTTCTGAAAGAACCC